>PVIA01005699.1:0-110134 GCA_004024845.1 Tonatia bakeri
GACTGGGCAAGGGGGAAGGAAGGACTGTGTGCATTTGTGGGTGTTTTAAGGGACTTTGGGATTTTGGTAAAGACATTAGGTCACTACCTTAAGTTTGTATAGCACTAAATAAACGTTTCCTTTCCTTCTCACGAATCTCTGGCATTGAGAGATATCTTTCCTTTAAGGCGGCGGACATGACGGACCTGAGTCTCTTTCCGTAAGAGTATTATCGTCCCGGGCCCCCCTTGTTTGTTCTGTAACAAATCCACTGAGCTACACCAGCCAGGGCTTTTCTTTGCCTGCATTTTCAAAACTTTGGGGATGATGTGTCTTGGCATGAATTTCTTTTGCTTGTTTATTTTATTATTTTTTTCATGAATTTCCTTGCATTTATCCTGTTTCAGAATTTCTCAGATTCTTCATCTATCAAGACTCTCCTCTTTCTTATTTTCATTCTGCTATTGAGCCCATTCAATGAACTTTCTAATTTTATATTTTAGTTTAAGACATTTTTAAAAAGATTTTATTTATTTATTTTAGAGAGAGGGGAAGGGAGAGAGAAAGAGAGGGAGAGAAACATCACTGCATGGTTGCTTCTTGTGCTCCTCCAACTGGGAACCTGGCCCGCAACCCAGGCATACACCCTGACTGGGAATCGAACCAGCAATCCTTTGATTCGCAGGCCGGCACTCAATCCACTGACCCACATAGCCAGGGCAGTTTAAAATATTTTAATAAATTATTCTTTATATCTTTTTTTTTTCTGAGACTTTATTCTTCATTTGTCTCCTTGCTCATAAAGGCATTGTTATGATGACTGGTTTAAAACCTTTGACAAGTCCTTCTCTTTCCTCATTGAACCGAAGGGTTCCTGGTTCTTGGCATGATAAACAAGACTCGATTATATTCTGGATTTTGGGGTGTTATGGGAATCTGTAGTTCATCAAATCTTCTAATCTGGCAGGTGGTTGCCCTATTTGGGTTTAGAACATAGTCGTGGTCCACTTCTGCTTTCCCTTTCTTCCTTTTTGGGCATTTGTGCAGTACCGCCGGGTCTGCCTCGCTGGCTCGAGTGCTGTAGAGGGCAGCCTGAATCCTGCTCAGCATGTCCCACTGGGCTCACTTCTCAAACCTCTGGCCGTTTGCTTCTGACAGGTTGCTGTGGCAGACTCCCGCCAGCAGAGTCAGCCTGTCATGACTGAAGACAAGAACAAATGCACAGGCTACAGCAATCCTGCAGAGAAAAGGGGGACAGCATGGCCACTGTTTCAATGGGAGATCACCCCAACCCTTGCCTAGACAAGCTTTTATTGTTTTTCACAAGTTTTACATCCAAGAAGGATTTATTATCTATTACATAGAATATTATTGTCTACATTTTAGGTACAATCAAGGAAATTAAAATAATACATGCAGAAGGGAAAGGCAGTGAGTTGATTAGCTCTGTCCTTGGGAAAATTCACACTGGCTTTGGAAACTACCTTGAAGATAGACAGTATACATTTACTGTTTCAGACCAGGGTGAGGGAGTTTTAGCAAGAGCAAGCTGTAGTAACAGTCTGTATGCATTTTCTAGGCCTGATTCCCACAGGAAAACCGGTTTGAAGGTCTGGCTCCTGCCCACCACCTCGCTTCTGTAGGTTTTCCATACAGAGCTGAGTCACAGTTGCCAGACCGAAACAAACAGGTCCCCTACAGGTTGCAGGCATTAGTCACTTGGGAATCTCCCCAGTACTTCATACGTATATGTAAGGAGTGATTTCCTCTTGTTCCTTTCTCTAAGAAACATTTTCTAATGAACAAAATAAACTTTTGAGCAAAACAACCAGAGGCATGCAAACATGGAACAGACTAACAGCGGTAAGAAAGGAGCTGGCAGTGGGGACTGTTTGAAAGAAGGCAAAAGGGTTAGTCTGAGAACACACAGGAATGACCCATGCACATGGACAATGGTGTGGGGACTGACTGTGGGAGTGTGGGGTGGGCTGGGTGGAAGAGGGGCAAAGGGGGAACATTGGGACAATTGTACAGCATAAACAAGAAAACATTTTTTAAAAAAGAAACTTCTCCCCACTTTCTGCTTGAGAGGCACACTACTTCATTACTGCAAGGTGGCCATGAAAGTCCGTCCATAGTGTCTTTGGACACCTGGGGGTGGGTGGGGAGGGACGTGTGTGTCACCGCGTTATCAGAGGACAGAAATGGAAGTTAGGGCTCTGTCCACAGTACCTAGGGAGAGAAAAGAGGTGGCTTACATGTGTATTTGTCGCAGCTGGCCAGGTATTGTCAAAAGGGTTCATCCTGCTCTGCCTTCCCTTTCCTGGTCTTTTGGTGACAGAAAGCAGCCTTTTCGTGGGACTTTTATTTTGTCTGCTTCTTTTGTTAGTGTTTCTGAATCCTAGCATTCTCCAGTCCTGGGCCAGGATATGTAGGTGGAAAAATAAATCCGAGAACTCGCTTTTATATTCTTTGTTGAATCCCAAAGTCCCTAACTTATTTGCCTTAAAGACTTTATTTATTTTTAGAGATGTGAAGGGAGGGAGAAAGAGAGGGAAACATCAATGTGTGGTTGCCTCTCACGCGCCCCCCGCTGGGGACCTGGACCACAACCCAGGCCTGTGCCCTAGACAAGGAATCTCACCGGTGACCCTTTGGTTTGCAGGCCAGCACTCAGTGCACTGAGCCACACCAGCCAGAGCTGTCATCTGTGGCTCTGCCATTTATTTTGTCCACCTTTCAGAGTCTTCTGATATTTGTTTTATATATTTTGCCCAGGATTCTATTTATATAGTTTTGAGCCCAACAGGAAGAAATCAGGTAGATATGTTTATTCCATCTTGTCTGGGTCACAAACCCTAGGTTTTTGACCAGAACAATGGGAAGGATAAAGTTGCCATCAGCTGAGATGAGGAAGGCTATGGAAAGAGCAGGTCTGTAGAAGAAGATTGGTATTTCAGTTCTGGTTATGTTGAGTTTGAGATATCCACTACTCAACAGGTGGGGATAGTGAGAAGGCAATGAGATAAGTAAGTCTAGAATTTAGGAGAGAGTTTTGGGTTGGTGATACAAATTTGGTGTAATCAAACTTACACATCTTCTTTAAAGCCATGGTGCTGAACAAGATCCCAAGAGGAGGAAGGAAACCAAGTGCATTGACAGGTCGGGCAAAGGAGAAAGAACCAGCTGAGGAACTGAGGAACAGGACCCAGGGAGGCAGGAGGAAAACCCAAAGTCGGGTATCATGAAAACCAACTGAGACAGAATGTTCCAAGAAAAAGGGAGAGAGATCACCTGTGCCAGATGCTGCTAAATGAAGATGAGTTTTGTGAATTGGATGCAGCAGAGGAATTTCACAGTGTAGAGGTCGCTGATGTCTGCGGCAAGGAAGGGTAAGTGAATGGTGGGAGAAGCATGATCGGTGTGGATTTATGAAACAATGAATAGAGAAATGTGATCACAAGTAAAGAGTTGCTTTTTTTTTTTTTTTGAGAGCTTTTGTTGCCAAGAGGAGCAAATGAATAAGGAAATAGTTGGCAGGAGAGGCAGGTTACAGATGGTTTGAACGGTTGGTTTGTCTTTTGTTTGTTTTGAAGAAGAAAATAACATCACACATGCTGTTAGGAATGATCCAGTACAGGAAAAACAAATGGTGCAGTAGGGAGAGAAGAGAGAAGTTATAATGATTCCCTGAGTCGGGGGAAAGGAGTAGGATGGGGCGCACAGCCGAGGCACTGGCTTGAGAGCAGCAGGGACCATTCACCTGCCGTGACAGGTGAGGCGGCCGCGCTATGTGGATGCAGATGTGGGAGCGTCTGTGAAGTCTCCTCACTTCTTGGTGAAGGATGAAGCATATCATTTGCTTGTGAGCAAGGGGTAGGAGGTATCTGAGGTTTGAGAACAGAAGTGAAGGCATGAAATAGTCAGGTAGGAGAGGGCCAAGGCCCACCAGTTTTGTTACAACAAAAGCAAAATGACTCAAATTGCAATGACTATGTGTATGGAAGGTAATCTGGTGGAAGAAACAGATGAATTCAGCTCTAGTCTCCCGCTACCCAGTTGTTCCTTTGCCCCACTTATGCCCACCTTCATTATATTATTGATCTTGAAAAATTGCTCTCGAAGGAAAGACAAAAACAGAGCATCACAGCAAACCTAAGGGGGCAGTTCCAATAGTGCCCGGGGCCATGTGGGATATTTTTAAATTGTGAAGGAAACAGCGTCACCTGTTGGACACTCTGTAAACTACTAGCTCAAAGTAGTTCACAGTTTCATTCCTTCCTATTCTGTAATTTCAGTGTGAAGCTGAGTTTATCAGATGCTGCTGAAATAAAAGCGAGTACTTCGCAGAAACCAGCGTGGAGTGTCCAAGCTGATCCCCAAGGTTTGAAGAGTTGTGCAGTGCCCAGCAGGCACACATGCTCCACCAGTAACTGGTTATTTAAGAATGAAAATATTTTTCTCTCAATTTATGTATTGTTTCAAACAACTCCTAAGTTGTTAAGATATGAGTAATTTAAGTTGTTTGGACCTAAGCTACTCAGTATTCAGAATTCTTAGGTATTTATTTCGACCTAGGAGTGCAATGAAAAAATTGGAGATATTAAGAACACTGAGAAAGTTTGGAAGCCTCTGACTTTAGGACGAATTCCGGTTGCTTTCTCTATTTCTTCCAGGGAGCAGCAGGCGCTTGTCAGGTGTAGCTGTGTGCAGGAGAACTGAGCAATTCTCAGACCTCAGCCTGAATCCTGCAGGGATGGCTATGATGCTCTGCACTCCCAAGTGCCCTCATCACCTTAAAACTCAAGCCCAAATCTCTCTCCCCAGTTTTGATGGCCTATGGCATCAGTGTATGTTATAAGTTGCTATTTAAAGCCAAGAGGAAACACCTGCCTCTCAGTTTCCTCCAAGTCTTTTTATTTAATCCTCACCCAATGATATGTTTATTCCTTCTTGTTGTTTTCTGTTTTTGAGACAGAGAGAAAGAGAAAGCGAGAGAGAGAGAAACATTGATGTGAGAGAGAAACACCAATTGGTTGCCTCCCATAGGTGCCCTGACTGGGGATCAAACCCACAACCTGGGTATGTGCCCTGACCGCGAGTTGAACCTGCAACATGTTGGTGTATAGGACGATGCTCCAACCACCCGAGCCACCTGGCCAGGGCTCCCTGAGAGTCTGGTGCTTCTGGAAGAAGCCAGGCCATGTGTGTCACCAGCAGACTTGGCTTTGATGTTTGTCTTTTTTTCAACATCCACTCCCAATGGGTAATTCTTGATCGATAGCTTGGGCCAAATAACTGTGGCCTCAGAACTGCTTTTGTTTTCTCCAGCAAAGATACAGTAACATACAGGGGTCGGCAAAGTGGAGTTATAGTTGTAGTACAAATAAATAATACAATCATGAATAAATAACAATACAAGAATAAACTGTGTGTTGCATCCTTGCCACAGTAAATTTATTTCACTAACCCCCAGATGCACCTGTTGGGGAAATGAGATGCCACCAGGCCGCGTTTACATGCATGTGCAGGCGTGAGGGTGTTCCAGGGCTTTGCAAAGATGGTCTTTTCTGGACCTGTAACTGTGTGCTTCCCAGTCAAGACTGCACTTTGTTAATTTTTGTTGGTACCTAGGACAAGGCCTAACCAGGGTAGACAGAGCATAAATGTTTGTTGCTAGAATGTGGAAATTAATAAATTAACATGTGATTTGTATAAGCAGATGTAAAGCTGAAGGAGCTTGAGCTTCAGCGCTCCTGAGATTCGTAAAAGTGAGATATTTAAATTGTAATTAATTAAAAATATTACCTCTTTCCATGGTGACATTTTTTCCACCACATCTGACTTCATGTTTGGTGGGAGATTAGTGGGGCTGCAGACATTTTGGGATCGGGCTCAGGGGAAGTTAAACCAGGACCCGTGTAGTTTGGGTTGAATGGGCAGAGTGTTGATGCGATTGACATTCACTTCTGTCTGTGACTATGCTAGCTGTCTCCGTGTGGAAGTAGGTCCCAGGAAACCCTTCTGCCCACTGTGAAGGGTGCATCCCAGGCTGGGACATGCGGGTGCAAGGCCAGGAGCTGTATCACATGTGAGCCCCCCATAGTGCCCAGAGCAAGAGGAATATGCGTAACAGAGGAGAAACAAGGCATACAAGGCATCGTGCAGGGAACTGATCTGTGGAAACTGTCCATTCAGTTGGTATGTAAAACTGTAAGCTGACCCATCACCCTATAACACCTAGTCAGAAAGGACATTCTCTTTCAACAGGAGTGACACTCACAAGAGCGGAGCGTGCCACATACATTTACTATACTTTCTTTTTTGACAGGAATTGTATGACACAGAGTTTGCCACAGTTTGTTTCTGGGGTAAAAACCTATACCAGCACCCCAAATGGCCAGGGCATCTGTGTGTGAAATGACATGTTTTTTCGCATCTTGTCAGCTTGCATCTGACCATGTTTCATGTGTCCTATTCTGATGAACCCTTGTGGTTCCAGGTGAAATGATATATAAAATTGCCACTGACTCAGGAAAACTGCCTGAATTTTCTAAATTGTCAATAGTCAATAACAAAATTTGATCAAGCACTAGGAAACTGGTTTACTTTTTTAAAAATCTTTACCTGAGGACACTCTTAATTGATTCTAGAGAGAGGGGAAGGGAGAAGAGAGGGAGAGAAACATCAATGTAAGAGAGAATCAGTGATTGGTTGCCTCCCTCATGAGCCCTGACTGGGGACTGAACCTGCAACCTAGGCACGTGCCCTGACCAGGGATTGAACCCGCAGCGTTTTGGTCCACAGGACAAGGCTCCAACCAGCTGAGCCACACTGGCCAGGGTTTATTTTTGATCTCCGTATAACAAGTATTACAAGACTGTTTTTCTGTGAAGAGCTGATCAAAGAGTATGCGGTCAAAAAATGTAGGAAAGTGGATTAAGCACACCATAAAAATGCTTTTTCTGGACTCATGGTGGTTAGGGTTTGATCAGGTTTATAAAGTTTTAAATTTGCATTGATTTCTTTCCTCATTCAAAATAAATAGGTCCTTTCATATCTGCTTTTGTATTCAAAATTTTGTAATGTTTTCTGTTGACAGACATTTGATGTCCCGAGCTTCACAGTGTGAGAACCGGTCAGTCGACGCCTCCCTCCCCTTCACAGTGAGATGGTTCGCCCTTTTAGCTCCCACAGCTCTGGCTCTGCAGGAGCTCTGTGTAACACGGCCACGCACTAGCTCTCCAGCCGCAACGGCTCAAATTTGCACTTCTGGAAGCGACGCACAATCACTGAAACTATGCGTTTCATTTTGAACGCTGCATCCTGCGTGATCTAGTTGAAGGCCTTTACCAGAACAATTAGGAATCCAAAGTTAAATAATTTCAGTCTGCCAGTGGGGACACTATCTGTAAAATGCAGGTGGTGGTAAACTCCACAGTTCAAAGACCTTGGTTTCTTCAATTTGAAAAACTGGAAGAAAAAAAAGCGGCAGAATGGGAAACCTGTGGACTGAAACTGACCTAAAAGAGCAACACAATGTCGGACTTTGTGTCCCAACCCAAACTATTGGAAAGTGACACTCATGAGACAGGCGGGCACCATATGACTGCATATATGATATTAAGAAATGACGATTACTTTTTTGAATATGAGATTCTTAAAAATAGTTCTCTTGTAGAGACACATAAAGCATCTATATATGAAGTTAGATGAGTGTGGTTTGCTTCAAAACACGAACGGAGAGGAAGCGGATACAGCCTGAGGCTGGGAGAGAGGTGTGTGGAGTTCACCAACCTATTGTCTTTTGTGTGCGTGTGCTCAGAATTCTCTATAGTGGAACAGTGTGGAAACATTCAATCTGGTTGCCAAACCCAAAGGACACACATGACTCATACAAGGTGCCCGTTTGTCGAGGACGATCTATCATACGGTTGCAGTGCATGCCTCGAGGAGTTCAAGTGCTATTGTTACTATGAAGAAGTAAAAATAATTTTACTATTTCTATTAATAAAATTAAAAGTTGTATGTAAATTGTATAATATTAAATACATTGCTTAATTTAAAAAAGGAATGTTTTATAATTCATTTTATTAAGCCTGCCCAAGTAGTCCAAGCATAGTAAATAGTATGTGTTTTAAAAAGATCAAGTACCATTTGTAAGAGAGGAAACTCATTATCTCCAGCAAGAATGTAAGGTGAGATGAACAACTTTCATTTGTCTTGTCATTGTAATAATAAAACAACTACCATTATAGAATTTTTATGAGCCAAAGATTTTTTTCAAATGAGACCAATACTTTATTAACACACTAGGAATAAGCCAGTATAAAAATGCATTTTTAAAACATTCACTCAGTGCTAAAAATCCCCCCACCTGCACCCTCATCCTCATCCCAACACCACGCTTCCATGTTTTGGCGACAGTGGGCAGTAGAGGGTCATCAGACTTGAAGGCACAGGTGGGGGCCCTGCTGGCAGGGCTCCAGACCACACTGCAGGTTCACAGTCTCCTCTGCCAACAGGTGAGCCTGCTCCACCCGGAGCCATAAACCTCAGAGCCCAGGGCAGTGAAGCTCACGTGCAGGTGGGTAGGGCAGGCAGGATGGGAACACTGGGAGGTGGTCTTGGCAGCCCGCAGGATGGCTTCCTACCTGTCCTGGAGGGTATTGCTGAGCAGTGACAGATGCTCCGAAGTGAGGTCGCAAGGCCACTTGATGTCCTGGCAACGGCAGGTGGCAATCAGGTACAGGTCATCCAGTTGCTGCGGGTTCCCATTCAGGTCAGAGAAGAGAACGAAGCCATCAGAGGGATCTTGGTTCTCAAGACCAGTACTTACCCGTGTTCTGTGACATTTGACACTGTTGAATCCTCATTGCTCTTTGAAACTCTCCCTTTAGTTTTCTGGTCATTCTCTCCCAATCGCATTTCTTCCGTTTCTTCGAAGGCTACATTTCCTCCAGGGCACCCTTCGGTCATCGGTGTGGGAATGGGGCTTCTACGTCTGCGGTCCTCTCCTCTTGGGGTTATGAGGGGCAGTATGAACTGAAGGGAGATCTCATGCATGACGGTCCTGAACCTAAAGTCATCAAGTCATCTGCTTTCCCATCTCAGCCTCCCGGAGCAGCTGTGCAAACCTACTGCAGAACTAAATCGGTTTAACTGAACTTAAATAGACCACTTTAGAAAATACTTCAGAAAGAAACCATTTGACTTTATATAATTTTATTTTTCACAGAATAGCACAATTACAACCAGCTTTCCACTTCAGGTGAATCTCCTTACAATAATATCAATTTTGATAAACTGGGTTGAAGGACGGTAAGACTGACTCCAACAACTTTTTGGAGGAACTCTACAAACTGAAAGAACTTGAAAGCTCTGCCAGTAGAGGAACTCTGAAGTTTCTCTTCCTCAAAGTTTTTGGGGGAATAGTCCAGCGAACAGTTTGGGGTATGATCTCCAGTGAGTCTGCTGGTATGCAGGCATAAAAAAATGGCTGGTTTTGTTTTCTTTCAGAATGTAAGCTGATACGTTCTTGATGAGGTTTCGCTGCTGACTTATATTTGCTTGGGAAATAATCTGTTCTTTCTGACTCACTATCACATGCTTTCTTCTTTCTTCTGTGTTTCTCTTGCCTCTGTGGACAACTGTGATCACTGTCCTCATGAGCATTCCTTCTAAACAAATCAAATTTTGCCTTCTTTCTTTCTTTGCTTTCTGGCTGTCTGTGAGGTTTTTCTTGACTCTTTGCAAGATGTAATTTAACATTTGATTCTGTTAAGGGAGCTAAAGAGTAACCTGTTCTGTTTTTTGTAATCCACGGAAGCTTCTCTTCACTGAATGAAGCAGGAGGAGACACAAGGGACATCCCCAGAGTGTTCAGTGAACTGTGACGCCGCCAGTTGGGAGACGGCACTTTGGAGGATGACCCACATTTTCTGCTTTGGTGGGATTCCTGGGAAGGTGGGGTCACCGAGGAGGAAGGTTTTCTACAGCCTATAATAGGAAGAGAACCTGAATTATCACTGTAACCTGGTTTCGAATCAGTTTTGATTTGTTCTATCTTGTAAAAATTTTCCAGAGGAATGCCTTTCTGTAATTCAAATAGAATGTTTTCTGATTCCTGACTTAAATAAGGGTTGGCTTCTAAAAATATACTTTCTTCACTATCATGTATTTCAAGGGCTGAGCATTCCTCTAAGTTAGCTGAACTTGTCATATCTGTCTGACTACCAGTAAAACCTTGAGAAATCTGAACTGAATGGTAATCAACCAAGCTAGGAGCATTTTCCCGAGTCTTTAAATCAAAAGATCCCCGTGTCTCTGTTTCTTGAAACCATACATGATGTTTATCTTTTTCTAGAGTCACGTGAGATTTTAACACTGGAAGAACCTCAGCGTCTCTCTGGGCCATTCCAGGCCATTTGGGGTCAGAAGTGCACACGGGGGTTGGCTCCAGGAATCTTCTGATCAGTGATGAGTTTTCATGGGGACTTTGCTTTTTGAAAGAGACATGTTGTGCTAGTAGTTCTGGATTAGCGGAAAGACTACCAATTTCTCCACTATTACCTGCTTTTTTACACAATGCAACTGTGTTTGACTTAAGAAAATGTTTGGGAAGATTATTTGGCCTCAGGAACATACTTTGCGCTGGGAGCCCCAGGAGAAAACGAAGGTATTTGCACTGTAAATCAAGTTCTATTTGATGAAGAGATTTTTCCTCAAAAAGTAACAAGATTCTGTTACTTTGGTTACTTTGGTGTTTTAGTACTTGGACATCGAAATGAATGCATTTACATAAAGGTTTCCTTCTGTGCTGAGTATCGGCCATTGTGCAAGATTCTATGACAATTCTGGGAAGAGCTTTCATTTGGATTTCCAAGGTTTTCATAGAAAAGTGTATGAGAAGTTTGTCTTTTTGCTCTACTGAGTAGTTTTGGAGAATCTGAGACAATGGTGTTTTATTAGCAGGAGTCACCGAAGATGTTCCACTTTCTAGCTTGCTAATACTGTTCAACTTTGCAATGATCTCCTTGCTGCCATGGGAAACATTGACTGTCATTGTCTTCACACAGCTGATGTGAGGTGAATCTTTCTGGTATTTGTGTTTTAAGTTAAGTTGGATAGTATCAATCTCTTCCAGAGAAAAAAACTTCATGTTTTTACGTCTTGGATGGAGCCTTCGACCGTCATCTTCTGAAATAGTCCGTTTTGGATAAAAGTTGAATTCTTGGAAGGATTGTTTGGCCATCTTGGGTATCAGATTCAGTTTTATTACAAGTGCTTTTGACTGTAACAGGGGTTTTGGCTGCAATTTAGGATGTATCGTTGTGGATGTTGTATCTGGGGCCCTCGCAAAAGGCGGCGACTTCCAATCAAGAGGATAATAAGCTTTCACTTTCTCCAGTATGTCAGCATAAACTTGGTCTTGGGCCATATTCTTTATCTGGGATTCAAAGACATTTCTAATTGCTTCACAAAGAATAGGTAAAGTTTCTGCACACATACTATCTGCCACTATTTTTATTTCATTACTTTTAACCTGGGGTGGTCTGGGTACAGTTCCTGAGAAAGTTTTTTGCCCCTGGACCTTTGGTATGATCGTGTCCTGTATGGGTTCACTCTGATCCCTATGCTCGGGAGGGGAGGCACACTCCATGGTGTCGACTGGCTGAGTCTCATGCTGTGGTTCTTCTGTTCCTGGAGGGGAAGTATTCATGCTTAGGGTACTTTTTATGTGGGTTTCCACACTTTCCTTTGAATCTTCAGACATGCCCGGATGCTTTGTGGGTGTCAGAATGGGCTTCGGTGCCTTTTCTTCTTGCTCAATAATAAGCAAGTCAAGTTCTTTTACAATCCTTGAGATACGCCCTGGAACAACCCCCTCTTCTGTTTGTGGAGTTAAACATCTTTCACTTACTTCACTGCTGAGGTTTTCTTCTGATTTGACACTCGGACATTTTTGCACTTGTTTTTGGTCCACCGTGAAGGGCTGGGAATCTTCTGGAACTACATTTGTAAAATCCTGGCCCCCTTTTTTCACATTGCTCGAGTTGTTCCTTTTAACAGTATCACCAGCATTTGGTGATTTTTTTTGGAATTTAGAAAGACAGATTATTCTTTTTTCTCTTTCTAGGTTTGCCTCAAATTCTACTGTTTCTTCAGTCTGAGATGGACTCATCACAGAAACAGGAAGACTTCTGATAAATATTCCCAAGTCATCCTCATTCCGCAAAGCTGTTTTCTTCGACATGCCAAAGTCATACGCTGTACCTCTCTGCATCTCTGCTTCCCTTTCACCTTTACTTGCCTGAGTCTTCTTTCCTTGATGCTCGGGGAATGTGACACTTATCGTCTGCACTCCAACCTCTTTCTTGTTCTGTGGTACACGTTGCTTTCCTTCCTGTGGACTGATGAAAATATCATAAGTAATAGGCTCTCCATACAGGACTTCCTCAGAATCTGAGGATTCCTGGGAATATACTGGGGAAACAGAGGATCTTGTCAATGTAGACATGCTTTTATCCTTGATTCTGATGTTCATGTCAAGGTACAGTGGGGAGGAGCCGGAAGTACAAGTCTTAGTCCGCATTTCACCAGATAGCTCACCGGCAACTTTCCGAACTTTTCCCTCTCGCTTTTTAGTTTTCTTCCGAAGGCCACTCAGATTGTATACAAGCAAAATAGGTGATTTCTTTGCATTCAAATGCATATCATGGGGATCCACCATCCTATTCATATTCATGTTTTTCTTTTTATTCTTTTCTTCTTTTAAAGCTTTTATGTCCTTGGAAAGCTCTTCGTCAGTTGTTTCTGCGTGTGCTATTTCCGCTGTATCTGATGACGCCTCAGACTGTGGTGGTGGGAAAGGCACTTCTGTAACTACTACCCTGCACCCCTCTGCTTCTGTTGTATTGAATGAATGATACGGCAGAGTAAGAAAAGAAGTACAAATGTTTTTGACATTTGTAATTAGTTTCTTTTTATTATCCCGTACCTTTCTCTTTTGCTCTTTAATTTTACACTGCAATTCTTTGGTATTGAGGATGTGTGGAAGTGGCAATTTCTTTGCCTTCAGATCCATGTATATTGGGAACATATTGTCTTCAAAATATTTTGGGGGTCTATCCTCCTCCTTTAACATATGACCTTCAAATGACTTAGTATGTTCCTCTTGGCCTGCATTGGGTGGATCCTGAATCTTTAGTGGTGGAAAATAGGATTGTGTTGTTCTCAGTGTGTTTTCCATTTCATTCATTCTAGGGACCCATTTCGGGTGAGCTGGAGAAGGTAAGGAAGCGTAAGTTTGCCTCAGAACCATTTTGGGCTTACCTTTGTCTTTCTGCACCTCTGTCACTCTCTCTTTAATCAAAGGTAGTCCATTCCTACCCAGTAGATGTTTAAGTGGGCATGTCTCTTCCCTCAAAGTTATTGTTTTGGGGAGTATTCCACCTTTTCCATCTTCTATTTCTACTCTGCCCTTTCCATCTTTATGTGGCTTAGGTTGATTAGCTTTTGTTATCGCAGTCCATGTGCTAATATCTTTACTGGCATCTGCGTACTGGATGCTCGCTGCACCTGACGACTTGGGGAGCTGTGATTGTGAAGGCGACACTCCTGTAATTTCAAGCAAGTCTTTGTCAACTTTGGTTCCATTTTGTTCTCTGTCCTTTTCTTCTTGTGATAGATGTTTTCTTTTTCTTGCATCATCACCAGTTGTTTCTGTATCTTCTATTTTCTCTGCATCTGATAATGCTGAAACCACTCGTGGAAATAGAGGGGGTCCTTTAAATCTAAGCTCTTCTTCATTCACTTGTGTACCTTTATCCAATTTAAGGTTAATTGGAGGTCTGGAAATAGGAACTTTTCTTAGCATTGTATCAGGTGGTTTACCTTGATCTTCATGTTTCTTCTGTTCTTGCCCTCCAATGTTCACGTACAGTTCTGTTCTATGGAGTGTGTATGAAGGAGGTGATTTCTTTGACTTCAAACCTGTATCTACAGTATGTGCCATGCCTCTCACAGCTACTGTTTTTCCTCTGTCCCTCTCTTCCTTCTGAGGCATAGGCTGTTCCTTGTTTTGAACTTCGTTCATGATATCACCACCAGTTGGCTTTGTGTGTACCATTTCCCCTGTATTTGATATTCTCTGCATATCTTTGTACAATTTGAGGTGAGGGAGGGATGGTAATGAAGGAAGAGCTTGGGTCTCTTTGCTTCCCTGTATCTCCTTCTCTTGACGTTTGGGTGACAGGAAGTTCACCATTCTTACTCTGGCCTCTTTCTTGTTCTGTTGCACATTCATTTCCACTGTGTAGCTTGATCTCTTTTGTGTCTCAGTGGAGTTGGACTTCTGCACTTCCCTGTAGCACAGTGATTTCTCTAGCTGTTTATCTGTCTCTGCTTTTACTATGCTATACGTTTCAATATGTCTTTTGCTTTCAGATGAAAAAGGTGTGGGAGATGAAAATGTGCTCACTGTGCTTTCACCTTGTTGCGTGTAGACTTTTGTCGTAGACTTTAAGTTGCACTCCTGTTCCCTTCTGCAGTACAGACAACTGTGCTCCGTGACAGTGTGCGTCTGCGCATAAACAGGCTTCTTGGTCTTCCTGGTTCCACTTATGGGACCTGTAAGGATTTCTCTTACTGGAAATTCCAAGACCTTTTCCTGCCTTTTAGACTCAAATAAAACAGATGCCATGGACATTGTTAGTGAATCTCTTTGCAGTTCTTCATATTTGTTGGCAGTGTGACCTCCCGCCTTCCTTCCGGAGCTCCCATCACACGGGTCTCCGAGCACCGAGTTCCCTGACTTGGGAGGTGCAGTATTTTGATCAACTGTGTATGTTATTACCTTCCTGGTGTCTGTGTCTTCCTCTTTTTCTTTAGGTTGTAGGGACACTGCACTGTGAACATCCAGCTCACTTACAGGGCTCCCATCAGATATAGTACTATCCTCTGTTTTATCAATTGAAATATCATCGCATACTGCTTTTCCTGATTTTGGACATAAAATCTTTTCATCTGTTCTGTGTAGTATGTTGTTTTGTGGGGGGATATTCTTCTTCAGCTTTTCCATTTGAAATGAAATCATCAGCGGAGAACAAATCGACACAGACAGATTTTCTGAAACCAGTGTTTGTGGCTGCACTTCTCCCTCTGCAATAAGCATATCTTGATCTTTTCTACTTCCCAGCCTATTCAGGAATGGTAGACCTGCTTTGGATAAAATTCCATTGTCTTCACTTCGTGACCTGGATTCTAATGTGGTGTTTGGCACACTCCATTTATTACAAGAACGTGTACACAGCTTTTCCCCTTTGTTTTGTTTCCTTTCACCTCGTTTCCAACCCCTTCCAATGTTGCTTTTGTTCCTCAATGTGCCTTTCTTTGCTGTTACTTTTCGATGCATTTTGATGGCAGGTGAGACAGGTGTAGATGAAAGAGAAGTATTTAGAAACATATTTGACATACCTAGAGATATTTCTTTGGCCATGTTTTCCAAGATGCCATCCCATTGCTTTCCATGGGTAAGGGCACCAGACCTGGTAATCTTAATCGACTTTAAAACCATCTGTGCTTTTCCAGTTCTAGACTTAGGGATTTGTGCCACATTTCTCTGCCCTTTAAAATCAGGTGAAGCTGGCATGGAGAAATTTAAAAACTCTGGTAAATTCTTTTGTAACCTTGTCTTTTCCTCTGGAATAGAATTATCCAGTTTCTTCCTAGGGCTTTTTTCAAACGGGACACCATGCTGTGCTATAACAGTGAAAGGTGCACTCACTGATTGCCCTGGCGTTGGAGATGAAACCTTTGGACTCCTCACATCTTTTAATCCTGGTTGTGTTTTCGTTGTTTTTGGTAGAATCTCAAATGGGAGTAAATTCAAAATAGAATGAGAAATGGAGTACAACACGTGCTGTGTGCAGAGTGCTTGCTGCTGCAGCTCCCGAGCAGTGGTGAATGAGTCTGGGATTGTTTTCCTTGCTGAATTCTTCAGTGCTAGACCAGAGTTCACACAGTGAGTCTCCTTCGTTTTCTGAGTATTGGAACTGAAGTGTGGGGTGTTCAAGGCTGCTTCTCTACCTTGGACTTTGATTTTATTCATGTTATTTGAGGCACTGCCCCTTTTATCACTGGAACTGGCCCATGAGGTTCTTGATCCATCTGGCAATTGCTCTCGCTGTTGTAGTTCATGACTGACTCTCATTTTCCACGGCACGTCTGTCTCTACTTTAATTCTGTCATTCACATGTATGTCAAGTGAAATAGGCATGGCAGAGGAAATTGCATTTAGGGTTGTATCTACCACAGGTATACTTTCTTCCACCATGAGTTTGAAGTTGCGTTTGAATTGCCTTCTATGGCGTGGTATACCACATCTTGTGATATTAAATGTCTGAGAAATCAGTGCTTTCTTTGCCTTCAAAGTTAGACATTTGGGACTCATTTTATTTCTCTTGCCTATACATTTTAAATACTTTCTCTTTGATGTAGGTAAGGCAAGTGTGGATAAATCCAAAGACTCCAGAACCATTGTTGCCAATTCTTGTGTTAAACCTTCTTTTCTGTCTACAGAAAGATCTTCCAATACCTCAAAGTATTCCATATGAACTAAAAAGTCAATAATCATTGGTTTCAGCATCTTTAAAGGTAGGGTTTTTAGACAACCATTCTTTGGGATATTAAACATCTGTGAAATTTGTGTCTTCCTTGCCTTCATAATTACGCATTTGGAACTCATTTTACTTTTTAAAGCTGTGTATGGAAATGTCTTTCTCTGCCTTTTCATTTCAGACAGATCAGGTGTGGAGATGCTCAATGACTCCAGGACAGCTGCTTGTTGGTTTTCATTAAACCCTGGCATTTCCTCTTCGCCATGACTATACGATTCCCCTGTGAGGTTCCCAATATGTGGGATACCGCAATTCACTGTATCAATTAAAAATTGACCTACTAGTGATTCCTTTGACTTTGGAAGAGGAAGCTTTGAGTTTGCCGTGCATATTGTGCCATTTTGTGCCTGGTGGCTTTTCTGTGGCTCCTGTACCTGCAGTGGGTCTGTAGGCTGCATTTGTCGTGGGATGTCTTGTCCCGTAACAAACAGAGTTTTCCCACTTCCTTTGTTTTCTGACTTGTGAAGGTCAAGCTCCTTCTTCTGGTCTGAACAGAATAGGAAAAATTTGCCATGCTGTGGAACTACTTTTAGTAACATTTCTTGTTCACTTTCTTCTTCCTCTTCACCTTGAAGATTGGTTTCTTTGCTGTCATCTGAAGTAACGTTCCCTTTATGTGGTGATATCACTTGCTTTACTAGATTAGAACTGAGTCTTTTTTCTCCTGACCTGTCTTTTTCTCTTTCTCCCTTGTTGTACCTACTAATGTCAGGTGTAATGGTCATGAAGGAGTACATTTCATCTGCCATTTTTTTACCTTGCTCCACCTCTTTCATTTCGGTTGTCAAGTTACAGCCCGATTCTTTTGTATGGTTTGGGCTAGCGCCACCCTTGATATTGAGTATGTATGAAATTGATGGTTTCTTTGCTTTTAAAATTCTACACTTGGGATTCACTAACGTTTTCATGTCTGAACATTGTTGGATATTTCTCTTCCTTTTGGATGTAGAAAAAGCAGACATGCAGTGATCAAATGTCACTGTCTTTTTCTTTTTAATACTGCCAGTCTGTTCCTCTTGATGGTTTGCATCAGATGAAACAACACATTCCCTTGCAAAAAATATTGCATCAGTCTTTGCTTCCCCTGACTTTGGAGGGTAAAACCTAGCATACCTCTCTGGATTTCCAAACTGACATTGATCAAATATGGGGCATGAAGCAGACTCCAAAATAGTTTGTGTTAAATGTCTTTGTGGTTGTCCCTGAATGTTTATACTTCCTGGATGTTTCAGGTCCTCATCTGTTTCAACAAGTTCATGATTCTCCTTCTGATATGCATTGAATATGAAATCTTGGCTATTCTTCAAAGCTGGTAGAGATTCGTGTTCCTCTTCCTCCTGTTTTCTGTCTTTCACACTGCTAGATAAATGACTCACATCAATAGAATCTGGGCAACATACTTTCCGACCATTTGGCAATTTCTCTTGCATTAGCTGTATATG
Organism: Tonatia bakeri; assembly: GCA_004024845.1. Taxonomy (NCBI): domain Eukaryota; kingdom Metazoa; phylum Chordata; class Mammalia; order Chiroptera; family Phyllostomidae; genus Tonatia; species Tonatia bakeri. The sequence continues at coordinate 18,101 of PVIA01005699.1, forward strand.
GACAAGTCCTGTCATCCTTCGCACATCTGTTTCCACACTTAACATGCTGCTCATTTTGATGTTGGGCAAAACAGGCAGATTGGAGTGAATGACATCAAAAAATGCATCATTTCTCTTTTGCTGTGGATTTTTCATCTTTGTTTTCAAATTGCATTGCAGTTCCTTGCTCTGCCTGCCATAAACATAAGTGAAATTAATGGATTTTCCTCTCTCATAGTTCTATATCTACAACTTACCATTATTTGCTTCCTTACTATTTTTGATATGTTTTTCCTTCTTTTAGATTTAGAAACAAAGAACTCGACAGAATCAGAAGGCTTCAGAGATGTCACTTACAAATCTTTTGGTAACTCTGAATTTTTTCCATAACTTAAGAATCTAGTTGATATATATATATATATATATATATATATATATATATATAAACAAATTTTTTTCCTTAGATTCATGTTCTGTTGGTTCTGTTTCTCTGGAGCCCAGACTAACATACCTACCCATTACCTTCAGTATCATGTTACCTTCAGGAACAAGGCCTGTCCTTACTGCTAAAGTAAAATTTTGTGATAGAGTAATGGTCACAATGTGGGCTCTTCAACATCTATGCTACTTCAAATGATTAGGGTTAAATCTAACATAGTAATGTTATTTCCAAGTGATCAGTTTAGGTATGAACTAACTGAGACAGATTTTTAAGGACTTCTGGAAAAAAGTTGCCTTAGTTCCTGAGAAAGACCCAGAATGAATGGCCTGTTATTTCCTCTGGACATTTATGTTCTGATTTTGGAATCTGTGGACATCTTTCAATCCACCTCAGGATAAAACCAATACCAAGAAAGGCAAATGGAGAGATACAGGACCTTAATAAACTTGTTGAGCCACTGTATCAGTGAATTCTGCAGCCTATTCCACCTCTGGACTTCCTATTACACATCATAAATTCTCTTCTTAGTATGCTAGTTTGAATCATGGTTTCATTACTGCAGAATTAAAATATCCTAAATGATACAGGTAGGATGGGTAAGGACTCTGGGGAATCCAGTGACTCTGAAAGTTTCCAGACATGATTAGGATAAAATTTTATCAGGACCAGAGTATGATTGTTCACTTAGGAAAATGGAACAAATAGTAAAACTATATGACATAAAAATAATTGATATTTGGGTGTTTCAGAAAAAAAGAGGAAAGCCGAAATGTAAGACAGATATTTCAACTATGTAATATTGTGATTTTAGACATAATAAAAAAATGCTAGATAATTTTTATCTGTTGATCCAACCTTGCATTCCTAGGAAAAATCCCATTTTGTCACAGTGTATAATTCTTTTAATATGCTGCTGGACTTGGTTTGCTAGTATTTTGTTGAATATTTTGCATTTATATTCATAAGGGATATTGGTCTGATACCTATCTTGTACTCTTTGTATACCCCATTAGTCTTACCCACTTTACATACTCCATTTGGTGAACTTTCAAGCCATGATATCCTCCTGGTTTTCCTACTAACTCACCAGTGGCTTTTTCTCGGTCTCCTTTGATGCATCCTCCTCTTTTTTTTTTTACCTCTTTGAAGTGCCCCAGGGCTCAGTTCTTCTCCTCTCCTCTTCTTACAGTCCCTTTGTAATCTCATCCTCTCCTATGGCTTTTAATGCTGTACATCCCCAAAACCTCCCACTTATTATTTCTACTAGCCGTCTTCCCCAAAATGCTGACTCATATCTCTCTTGGATGTGTAATCAACATCTCAAATTCAACAAATGCAAAACATAAGTTCTGATCTCCCCATGACAACCTGCTCCACCCACAGCTTTCTTTGTCTCAGGTGACAACTGCGTCTTTCTACTTGCTCAGACCAAAAATCTCGATTCATATTTACTTCCTCTCTCTCATGCCCATACCCTGTTGTCTCCACCTTTCTCAGGATATCCTGAGCCCAACCACTCCTTACGACCTCCACTGCTGCTGTCCTGGTTTAAGTCCCCTTATCTCTCCCTTGGACTACTTGCAATAGTCTGCCATCTGCTTAGGCCCTTGATGGAATATAGTCTATTCTCAATAGAGAGGCAAAATAATCCTTTGAAAATATAAGACCAAATGTATCATTCTCCTCGACAAAATTCTAATGATTCCCCACTGCTACTCAGAGTAGAAGCCACTGTCTTTAACATGGCCTATGAGGCCCAGTCATGATCTGGTCACCTGTTACTTTTCTGAGCTCCTCTATGTCACCCTGCGCCAGCCCCACTGGCCTTTTCACTATTCCTCCAACATTAGGCATACTCCCCTGTAAAGCCCCTGTTCTGGTTGCTTCCCCCATCTGGAATACTCTTCTCTCATATATGTTTGGGTAACTCCCCCATCCCTTCAAGGCTTTAGTCAAATCCCATATTGCAACCTACCTCTCCTCCCCTGCTTCTGGCATCCTGGTCACTCTCACCCTTTTCTATCGTTTTACCATAAAACTCATCACCTTCTGACATACAATAACTTACTTATTTATCATGTTATTGTGTATTATCAGACTCTTTCCAATTAGAAAGTGAGGCAAGCATCATTGTCTATGTTGAGTGTATCTCAATAACCTACAGCAATGACTGGAACACAGCAGGGTCTCAGTACGTATTTGCTGAATGGCCATCTTTGCCTCTAGGTTTCTGATTGCTAATCCTCGTCCACAACAAGCTGACCTAGACATACAACCCAACCCTTTCTTCAAGTTCAGTGAGGGGGAAAAGTCCACACACAAAAACCACCCACAAATGTGACTGCCACGAATGAAAAGGTGGGGGCAGAAACAGAAGGGAGTTGACTCCAGCAACATAAACAGCTCCCACTTAGCTGTTAGGCAGTCATTCCACTTTTGAAATGTTCTCTCCCCACCAGGAAAGCTCAACTGGTTTTTGAAATTCTTAAAAGAACTCATACAATTAGGAAAAGACTGACAGTCCTGCAGCTATGGTACCCAGTACCAAAAGTAGTTGTAAATTCATTAAATCAATCAATGGCACACCGTCATAGTATTGTCCTATAGTCATAGTAACAAATAAACAGCAAATATGCTTTCAAACAATTTTATCTATCAATGATAACTGCTTCAGGAAACATGCTTCTGAAACCAACCAATCCTTGACAGCTCCAACCTTTGAAAGTCAGTGAAATGGTGGCTGGCTCTCAGAACACAGTTCTGAGGCTGAGGTCGACCCCGAAACAAGCAATTCCCGCAAACACGACTGACAGAAGCTCAGCAGTTTGCTTCCTTCACTGAGACCGTGGCTGGCCAGCGCAACTTGCCCTGATTTGAGACAGGAGCTGTGGTCTCACCTTTGACCTCCCTCATGTAGTTTGATCCTGCTCCTCCCTCCTCTCTGCCCATTCCTCCACCTTCCTCTTCTCTCCGTCTGTCTCACAAGCAAAACAGCTTCCACTCCATCTCAGATGTGATGCGTTTTAACCAGTTTTATGTTTAGGCTTCTACCCATATGCAAGCCCTTTTCTTTCAGAATAACTTAAGGTGCTTTTCAAATATAGTTCTGTCCCAAAAAGAAATTCTGGTGTCAGGTAAACTACTTTTGCTTCATTACACATCATTTTAACTAATCTTCATGATATTCCGAAGAGGTAATTCTTCTAACTGCTATTTTGAAAGTAAGGAAATGGAGGTAAAGTGAGTTTAAATCATTTGCCCAAGGTATTAAGAGGCAGAACTGTGATATAAACCTAGACCTTTTTAAAATCAAAATTTGTGTCTTTTCTCTACAATATGCTGCCACCACAGGAGTCATATTTTTTCCCTATGTTTTCCCCTCAACAATCCCCCACCCCCACACCCAGTCTCCTCTTCTCAATTACTTTCATCTGATGTCTCCTAGAAAGGTTCCACACCTTAGAATCGAATCCCGCCCCATCCCCCGGGGAAGGAATGAAGTTGTGCCCCACAGGGATGGGGCAACTCCAAGGTCACCTGGATTCTCCCCATTTCTTCTCGCGGCTTCCTTTCTCACCTATCCATCTTCTGGTTTTTAATTATAAACAGTTCCTGACTCATGAGAGCTTAATTTATGATTTTTTGACTTTACAATGGTACAGAAGCACTAAACATAATTACATGAAATATTCAACACTTTATTATAAAATAGGCTTTGTGTTAGATGATTTTGCCCAACTATAGGCTAAGGAAAGTGTTTCTAGTACATTTAAGGAAGGCTAGGCTAAGCTATGATGTTCAAGATCTGGTAGATTAGGAGTATTAAATGCCATTTCAACTTAAAAATGGGTTGACCATGACAAAACCCCGTCATAAGATGAGGAGCATCTCTGTATTCGAATCTTCAACACCCTGCACACATATCCCCTGTATATCTCAAACACCGACTCCTGCCCGTCCCATTGACTTCGGGATGAACATTAGTTCTTACGGCACTACTGAGGCGCTCTGCTTCGCTGGCGTTCCTGCTCCCGACTAGCCCTGATGAGGATTCGTACCTCCAGGTATTGTTACTGCTTCCAGGACACCCACCTTACTAGACCCAGTAGGAAAATAGGGCAACCACGTGAAATGAATAAAGCCCCTTCATACTGACAAATGAAAGAAATTAGACTACAGTTAAATACTTGTGACATTCGTTTTCCACACAGCTAACGGTGATCTGGCTGAAATACAAAACTGTGTCACTCCTAGACTTAACACCTTCAGTGGTTACAAATTATCTACAGAATAAAATCCAAGCTTCTCCACGTGGTATAGCAAGTCCCTTCCCCTACCTGCATCTGACTCCTGACTGCCTCTGTACGTTCATCTCCCACTACTCCCTGACTCAGCTGTAGCGGCCCAGCCACTCTGAAATCATCATATTTTATATCACACACACCACTGTTTCCTATTTCCTTTTCTCTGCCCATGTCTGAAGAGCCTTTCTTATTCTCCTGACTGGCTGGCTTCTTTCTGGCCAATTTTCACCAATCCTTTAAAGTTCAGCTATGGCATAACCTTCCTCATCGAGCCACTCCCCAAACCTCTATGCTGGCTTAGTTATTTCCTAAACGTTCTTATCAATATTTCTATCACTGCATTGCCACACTGCAGGGCAAGCACCCTTCATGTGTACGTCCCCTCCACAGGAATAGCAGCTCCTCAGAGCAGGGACTATCTTACCATTGATATTCCAGCACCAAACACAAGGTCCACTGTACATCCAATGACTGTCAGGTGAGTGTTGATAAAAACAATAACATCATTGATAGCAACAAGAGTAGTGGTATTTAATCCCCAGCGCTGACATATCTTGGTGATGCTGATGAGTTCTGACTGTATAAATTCCTTTCACACCCCTCCTGCAGCACCCAACTCAGGGTTTGCCTGGGTCACAGTAGTGCTAAATGAGTATTTTCTCAATTGAAGTATCAAAACTGGTCATTACTACTTCTTTGTGCATATTGGAGAGAGAGGTGCATATTGGAGTCGCCTGTCTCTCCAAAATGCACGAAGCAAGTCACTTACCCTCTCTAAGCATTGTTTTCATCACAGGTAAAGACAGCAATAATACTACCAATCTGGAAACGTGATTTCAATAATATATGAAGAGCCACGAACACAGTTTGGAAAGAATAACCATTTAAAATCAATGTTAGATTGAATTATGTTGATCAGCTGTGGTCCCCAGCACATATGAAAAAACCCTTTTCTAGAATTCAGATGTAAATTCATTTTTGAACAGTACAAAACCAACCTGTTTCATCTAATTTCAAAATGTAACACTTACCTTTCTTCTGAAGATGAATGAACCGACCAATAATCTAGAGATAAATGGAAATAAAAAAGAGTAGCAATTGGAAAAAGCTCAGGCTGAACAAGTTTTATATGTATTAAAATATGAAATTATCTAATATTTACCAAATTTCATTCATGTTTTTTAGGCAACTGTCTCCATTGTACTTCAAGGGATACAGTAACGTGTTAAAGAAGTAGTCCCAAAATCAAAGTTCCACAACTTTATGCTATTCCTATATGTGATTTTAAAAAATAGGAAAGGAGATCAACCATTTTTCTTGCCTTCTGGGCATCAGAACTACTCTTCTCTGGAAGTGCAAGCTTTTCCTGAAACCACGTACAAATCTTTATGAGCAGAATCTCAAAACTAATTCCTAGGAAAATTAAAGATCAGCATCCAACCATTTTCAGAAGCCTGGGATTCTAAAAGGTCCCATAAGGTCAAACGTGTATTACCTTCCAATCCACCCATCACAGTGTTTATCAATAAATAAAAAATCATTGACAGTTTAATATGGTATGTGAAAGAGACTGATGTCTCACTCTGAAGCCCTCCTCACCTCATAACCACACGCAGTGCTCCTGCCAGCAGGAAATTCCTGGTGCTGCTCAGAGTCTCACCAAGGGCAGCAGTGATCACATAAAGTGAGGCGTGTGTCATAGTGGGTGTGCAACTGTGCTCATAGCAACTTACTTTAGCAGTAATAAGGGTTTGTTTGTGAGACATGTGGTGCTATAAGTAGCTTTTTTTCACTTAAAGATTTTAAATAATCCTCTATTAATTCCACAAAAAAACCCCACACAATTCTATAAAGAATCCCTTAGCATAGTTGGCTTATCACTGCACTGTAATTCAAAAAAGGGCAAATTTGAATTAGACATAACTTTTCTATTACTAACAGGAATAGTATATTTTATGTTTCTCTATGATCAGGAAAATATAAATGTAGGGTTTCTAGGTTTAGAAAAAAAACAAACCTAAACAAAACTGAACGCCCTAGTATAATTTAAATTTCAGATAAATGCCAAATAATTTTTTACTATAATGATGTCCCCTTGTTACGATGTAGGACGTGATAGCTTGTCTCTGATGAGAAGTTTTCTGTCACTATTTTTTCAAATAGGTTTTCAAGTCCTTGCTTTGTCTCTTCTACTTTCAGCACCGCCCTTGAGAATGTTGTTAAAAGTGTTGATTCATTCTTTCTTTCATCATTTAGCGGATATTCGAGTAGCATCTTTGTACCAGGCAGACTCTCCAGAAGCTTCTCCGTGGACCCTGGACCCTGCGGGAGCCAGTACTGGGAACTTCTGCACCCATCTAGGGAGCATCACGGGATGTCACTGAAGGATCAGCAAACGTTAGCCAAGCAAAGAGGACAGGAAAGGGGTGAAGTTGGAGCAGAAAGATCTAGAGGAGCTGTTAGACATTTAAAGTGTATTATGGGCTGGGAGAGAGAAAGGGAGGACTTTAGAGACAATTTCCGGTATGGGTACTGGCCAACGGACTTGGGACCGAAAGCGCTACTCTATCCTACATACACGGAAGGTTTGATGGCGTGCAGTGTACCTTTGGACCTCAGTCCTACTTCCCTTTGATATGCTACTTGTTTTGCTTTCCCTGGTTTTCCTCATAAGGGTGCAGTCTTACATGTCTGGCTGTATCGTGTGCCTTTTTTTGAAATGTGGTAAAATATTTTAGTTGCACATCAATTGAGGTGTATACACAAAAACACACTGACAATTTGACAGAGGCTTCCTTCCAAATTGTTGCAGTTTGTTCATGGATTATGTGCCTTAGTATTTATAATGAATGCCCTCTATGTAAGGGAGAACCCCCAAACCCAGAATTTATTTATAAAAAGTTGTGTATTTATTCTTACATATTTAAACTTCAGTCACCTTTGAAGTGCTCTCCATTTGATGCAATACACCTATTGAGACGTTTTTCCCACTGCTCAGAACAGTTTTTGCACCCACCGATTTTGATGCCTTTTAGTACTTCTCCTATTTTTTGTTTCACCTCTTCCACATTGGCAAAACATCTCCCTTCAAGGGCTTTTTTTATCTGGGGAAACAAAAGAAGTCTCTCAGGGCAAGAGCAGATGAACAGGGAGGGTGGGGCACTGGGGTCAAGCCATTTTTGGTCAGAACTGCTGAACACTCAGGGCGGTGTGGGCAAGTGTGCTCACAGATCTCCCACCATGAAATGGGCAAACACACTGAAAGAGTCTTCAGAAAAAAATTCACTGAAGCCAAATGCAGCCTCCCACAACAATGCCAGCTGGTGCACTGATACAGATGGGTTCCTAGAACACTCACCTAGTGGGAGAGAAGCCTCTACTATAAGGGGACTGTCCTCCAGAAGATAATTCTGGTTTTTGTGGGAGTTCCCCCCTTGTACAATTGAAAAGTTAAAATGGGGACAGAGAAGACAGAAGGACCACCATAAAACTATGGAGAAAATGTTTTTTGTGAAAACATAAATGTTTGCCTAAGGCCATTATAACTGTGGGACAGGCTTGATAATAGTTCTTGCTTCAAGGAGCCTGCATATGCTTTTGGATTCATGAATCCAGTACTAGAAGAAGCCAGGAAGTGAGTCCTAGGCTACGTGTCCAAATCACCCTAAACTGTTCTAAAGCGCTAGGCTAAGCTTTGGTCTAACTTTGTAAGTGGCTGTAAGGCTTTCTGCCTGGAGTTTTGTGAAGTTATCTTCCCTAATCTTTGCTGACAACTATGAAACAGAGAAATCTAAACCAGGTAATTACTGTGTTTGCTATGGGAGAAATGAGTAGGGTAGAAACAAAGATACCTGTGACTTTTAGGAAAGTAAGAAAATAGATTTCATTATCTATTCTATATTCTGAATTTACAGATTCTGCATTGATTCGAATGAAGACAGCGACTTGAGTAAATCTACTGTACTGAGAAATAACAAAGCAACCCAAGAATGTGGCTCTTTTTTTGCACAGCTGAGATGTTGAATTACTTCATTAATACATATGGTGATGGAAACCTGTCTCTATTGTGACCAGTGAGGTATTCTTTTTCAGATTTGCTAATTAGAGTTAAATTTACAAAGTGCAAGATAATAAATTCCTGTAGCCCAAAGTGGCCTTGTAGAGAATTTAATCTAGAGATTCCAACTGAAGAACTAGGTCTGGAGTAATAAATGTGATTTGACTCCCCGGCAAGGTGTTGTTTCTTAAAGTCATAGCCATGTGGGATCCATTCTAAGAGTACAAGCATGGTCCTGGCATGCGTGCGCGCACACACACACACACACACACACACACAAATTCACCAGCATAATTCACCTAATGAACAGTAATTTCATTTCCAAATTTTGTATTAACCCTTTGGGAAATTCCAACTTTTCTGAAACAAAACAAAATGCTATAGTGAAGATCTTCTTACTTCACTCTTTGTAATCTTGGGTGAAACAATCTAAATAACTATCAATAAATAAACAGATTTTTTATTTTTATTTTTAAGTATATTTTATTGATTATGCTGTTACAGTTGTTCCGATTGTTTTCCCTTTGCCCCCTTCCACCTGGTACCCTCTTCCTTCCAGCAATGACCTCCTTAGTTCATGTCCATGGGTCATGTGTGTAAGTTCTTTGGCTTCTCCCTTTCCTATACTATTCTTGACATCCCCCCATCTATTCTGTACCTGCTAATTAAGCCTCTTGATCTCTGCACCATTTCCTCCATTCTCCCCCTTCCCCTTCCAGCTGCTAACCCTCCAAATGATCCCATACCTAAGATTCTATTCCCGTTCTGGTTGTCTACTTAGTCTGTTTTTGTTTTTGTTTTTTTAAGATTTTATTCATTTATTTTTAGAGAGGGAAGGGAGGGAGAGAGAGAGAGAGAGAGAAACATCAGTGTGCGGTTGCTGGGGGCCATGGCCTGCAACCTAGGCATGTGCCCTGACTGGGAATCGAACCTGCGATGCCTGGTTCGCAGCCCGCGCTCAATCCACTGAGCTACATCAGCCAGGGCAGTCTGTTTTTGTTTTTTAGATTCAGTTGCTGATACTTGTGAGTTTGTTGTCATTTTAATGTTCATAGTTTTGTTCATTTTCTTAAATAAGTCCCTTTAACATTTCATGTAATAATGGCTTGATGATGATAAATTCCTTTAGCTTTACCTTTTCTGAGAAGCACTTTATCTGCCCTTCCATTCTAAATGATAGCTTTGCTGGATAGAGTAATTTGGTTGTAGCTCCTTGCTTTTCATGACTTTGAATACTCGTTTCCAGCCCCTTCTTGCCTTCAAGGTTTCTTTTGAGAAATCAGCTGATGGTCTTATGGGAAGTCCTTTGTAGGTAATTTTTTGCTTTTCTCTTGCTGCTTTTAAGATTTCCTCTTTATTTTTAACCTTTGACATTTTAATTATCATGTGTCTTGGTGCGGTCCTCTTTGGGTCCCACTTGATTGGAACTCTCCGTGCTTTCTGGTCTTGCATGTCTACTTCCTTCACCAAATTAGGGACAATTTCTTTCATTATTTTTTCAAATAGATTTCCAATTTCATGCTCTTTCTCTTCTCCTTCTGTCGCCCTTGTAATACGAATGTTGGACTACTTGAAGTTGTCCCAGAGGCTGCTTATACTACCCTCATTTTTTAATTCTTTTTTTCTTATTGTTTTGATTGGCTGCTGCTGTTGTTGTTGTTTTTGCTTCCTTATGCTCCGTATCATTGATTTGATTTTCAGCTTCATCCACTCTACCGTTGTTTCCCTCTAAATTGCTCTTTATCTCAATTAGTGTATCCTTAGTTTCTGACTGGATCTTTTTTGTACTGTTGAGGTCCTCACTAAGTTCCTTGAGCATCCTTATAACAGTGTTTTGAACTCTGCATGTGATAGACTGCCTATCTCCATTTCATTTAGCTCTTTTTCTGGAGTTTTGATCTGTTCTTTCATCTGGGCCATGTTTCTTTGTCTCCTCATTTTGGCAGCCTCCTTGTGTTTGTTTCTATGTATTAGGTAGAGCTGCTTTGACTCCGTGTCTTGGTAGTGTGGCCTAATGTCATAGGTGTCCTGTAGGGTCCAGTGGCACAGCCTCCCCTATCACCCAAGCTGGGTACTCAAGGTGCACCCTCCTCTTGTAGTTGGGCCTTGATTGCTGTTGGCAGGTCAATGGGAGGGATTTATACAGGCCAGTCAGCTACAAAATTGGCTGTGACCACTGACCACTGCTTTCTGCCCTCTGTAGAGGATTAGCTGTGCAGGGGCAGGGTGGCAGTTCTCCAAAGTGGTCTGTAGCTATCCCATGGGCACTGGCCCTGGGGTTTCCCAGGTGGTACAGGCCGAGGTCTGTGTTTTACGTGGGGCTGCCCTGCCTGAGCTATAAAGCAATCTGAGTAGGCTGCTCCTTGTGCCGGACTTGAAGATTCCCAGGTGAAGCCAATCTGTGAATCTAGGGTGGCTGCTGCTAGTGCCCAGCCTGGAGCTCACTGAGGGCAGCTGTTGCTTGTTTGATAGGATTTAGGAAGTTGTGAAGCATGAGCCATTCATATGGAAAAGGAGCTTTGGTGGACCCATAAGTTGGATGGGGCAGAGTCTCAGGGGATCTCCAGGGTGGGCAAACAGTGTTAGCCTGGTTGGTGGAGTCTCGAATATGGCACCAGCCTGCCAGCTCTGTGGCTTTGTGGGAGGAGAGCTCAGAAAAGGGACAATGGCCTTTGCTAACCCTGATGCCAGATACTTCAGCCTCTCCCAGTATGCCTCTGGTGCCCTTCAAGCTGCTACCCCAGTGCTGGAGCTCAGAGGGAGTGAATCTCAGTAGGTGAGTCCATGTGTGGGTTCTTTAAGAGGGGCTTCTGCAGTTTCTTTCACTAACTTAAGCCCTGCTGATTTTTGCAGCCAGAAGTTGTGAGAAATTATCTTCCTGGCACTGGAAGCGGGGCCTAGGCTGGGGGGCCTGGTGTGGGGCTGGGCCTGCTGGCTCCTGAGATATCCCTCCCAAATTTTTTTCCACCACAGGTGGGTGAGAGCCCAGCCTGTTCTGTGTGTGTGCCTCTCCTATCAGTCTGGATAAATGTGGTTCTTTAATTCCATATTTGTCAGACAGCCATTCAACTTGATTTCTTATGGTTCTGAGTGACATTTTTTCTATATTTTAGTTGTAATTGATATGGCTGTGCAAAGAGGTGAGCCATGTCTGCCTATGCTGCCCTCTTGACCAGAAGATGCCACAAATAGATTTTTTAAAACCTGTGTATTGTTCCTGCTGTGGCATATTATACAGCAATCAAAACAAATAAATTTACTTATTTCAATAAGTAAATTTACTTATTAAAAAACAAATAAAATATACTTATATTTATAAATCTCAATTGAAATCTCAATCTTAATTGAAAATATCACTGTAAAACATGATAGATAACACTAGCCAAAATTCATGGGTATGTGTGTTTGTATGGTAAAAATGCAGATGGGAAGAACACACACACCAGCTGCTGGGTAGTGGCTGCTCCTGGGGAGGGAGAAAGGACAATGAAGTAGGAGGGCTTTAACTGTTCATCACCTCACCCTCTACTTCATTATCTTAATGACAATGAAGCTGAATAGCTGAAGTACGATCATATATGCTGTGTGTGTGTGCACGTAGTTGGGAGGTGTTGATAGATGCGTGCTCCCAGGAAACCATCACCAGTGTCAAGGTAATGATCACATCCATCACCCCGTGGGTTGGGCTGCCTTCCTTTGTAAATCAGCCTTGTCTCCACCCACACCCCCAGGTAGCCACTGAACTGACTCTGGATTATTTTGCACTTTCTAGGATTTTATGTAAGTGGAATGAAAATATGGCCTGGCTTACATCAGAGTAGTGGTTTGAAATTCATTTATATTATGATTATAAATAGCTTGTCCCTTATTGATGAGTAGTAATTCATCATCTGAATACATCATGGTTTGTTTATTCCTTCACCTACTGATGGACATTTTGCTCATTCCTACATTTGTGCACAAGCCTCTGTGGAAATATGTTTTTGTTTAATTCAGAATGATATAAGAGAACTGATTAATTATAGTAGCTATATATTCAACTTTTAAAGAAACTTTCAAGCTGTTTTCCACAGGGGCTGCACCCTCTGCATTCCACCAGCAGAGTATGAGCGCCCAGGAGCTCCACGTTCTTGTCCACACAGGGCACGGTCTGTCCGCTTAATTTTAGCCATTCTAACTGGGAAGGGGTGGTGGCATTTTTTTTTTTTTTTTGGTGGGTGAGGAAGGGGAGAATTACATTGAAATCCAGCTTTCCTGCCCTGGCCGGGTGACTCAGGTGGTTGGAACACCGTCCTGTACACCAAAAGGTTGTGGGTTCCATCCCCATTCAGGGCACATACCTGGGTTGTGAGTTCAATCCCCACTTGGGGTATGTTCCAGGGGCAAGTAATCATTGTTTATCTCTCACATCAGTATTTCTCTCTCTCTTTCTTCCTCTCTCTCCAAAATTAGTAAACATATTCTCAGGCGAGGATTTACAAAAACTGAATTACATTTATGTTTCTAGAGTAGTTTACAAATGGCTCCTTGAAGACCTTTCAGCTTTTTTGTTTCATGAAGTTCTTCCATTGAAGCAATAGCTTGGAAAGTAGGGTATTTTCACAGAGTTCACTTTGTTTTACTGTTCTTACTATGATTTAATAGTAAATACAATGCAGGGAGGTGGCGGGCATTAGGATCAGGACAGAAACCTTTAAAATTAAGAGGAGCCCACTCTCCATTCTTTTTTTCCATTAAATCCATTGTCTTTTTTTTTTTACGCCTTTAAATCCCGTATTCTGTTTCATCATGTCTTTCTCTTAATTATTTTTCCTCTTTGCATTCCCATAACTAATCTCACTTTTCCTTTCTCTTTTCCCTTCATCCAAATGTCCTGTCAAATTCCACGGTATTCTGGTGGCATGAGAGCCTGCATGGTGTGGTAAGCTGATGGTCAGATCTGCCTCTGTCACCAGTGGTAGCAATCTAAGTTGGGGCAGTGGCCTCTACCATGTAGGCTTGCGACCTGAAATGTCTCCTGGAGCTAGTCCTGGGCCTTTCTGTGTGACTTTGAGGGGCAGAGAATGGACATGAATGGGTGGTCCACGTGCTCCAGGAAGTCTGTTTCAGGGAAGGAGCCAGCAAAGGGGGATTCTGCTGGTCTGCAGCCTCTTCCCCAGCATGAAGCAGGTTCCGCCATGTTTTGGTCTGAACCCTGACATGCAGACCAAACTGGGTCTGACTCTTTTCCCTTAAGAACAAGGGGTGACCCCTGGCTGGTGTGGCTCAGTGGATGGAGTGCCAGCCTGTGAACCGAAAAGTCATTGCTTCGATTTCCAACCAGGACACATGCCTGGGCTGTAGGCCAGGTCGCCAGCTGGGGGTGCATTTATCAATGTATGTCTTGCACATTGATGTTTCTCTCCCTCTCTTTCTCCCTCCCTTCTTGTCTCTCTAATACTAAATAAATAAAATATTTTAAAAAATAAAATAACTTACCACTTATGAAAAAAATAGGGAGGGAATCCCATGGCAGTGAGAGACCCCACTCCTGCCTGGTGTCCCAAGACTGAAGAAGCAAAATTTTAAGAACGAATGACCTTGGTGACTACAGCTGGCAATGCTGTGCTGTGTGCTTGAGAGGTGCTACGACAGTAGAGCTTTCATATCCTCACTGTAACAACAAAATGGTAATTACATGAGGGAGAGGGTGTGGTAACTAATCTTATTGTGGTAAACATTTTATGACACATACCTGTATCAGATCCTCACCATGTACACCTTAAACTTACATAATGTTATATGTCAATTATATGCTAATAAAGCTGGGGTGAAAAAAGAATAGCTACCCATGAGCTTTGGGATCCCCTGCTGTGGGGAGAGGCTGCTTGCCTTGAACTTCCTTGCAGTATCCTCGGGGAGATGGGGCTAGCTCTAGTACTTCTCCCCCTAAGAGCTTCCACAGCCTCCCCACTTCTCTTCTGGCTGAGTCTTCCTCTGGCTACTCCATCAGACTCACTCACTGGGTGAGACTGGCCTTTTCTGACCCAGGCTACGACTTTGGGTATTTGCTGATTGTGGTCAAAGTGTTCTCAGAACTTTGACCAAAGAAAAGTTCTGTGAGGCTGGAGCCCTCTGGTTGGGCCCCATTTGACCAGGAGTTTTCTTCTGGGGATCTTCAGTTTAAAAATGAAGACACTGAGACTCAGAGAGTTCAAGTCATTTGCCCAAGGTCACATGGCTAGTTGCAGACCTAGGATTTGAACATACATGTTCTGGCTCCAAAGTTTATTCCTCACCTCCACACCACACTATTCAGCTCACCAACCAAAGTCCAGTCCCAAACACGTCAAGTTGCTGGAAACACAGTTTTATATGCACTAGGAAATAATATCACAGGGAACACTGTTGCTATCTTCAAATTTACATACAATTGTAGGAATATCTCGCCTTTTTCCTTAAATTACCCTTTATGCAAATGTGATTATTGAACTTCACTAGTGATGAAAATGAAGTGATTTGCAGGATGTGTCAGCCAGGATGCACCCCAAACTGCATGTGGCTCACTGACGAAATTGGTTTCCCCCTTCAAAATTACTTATAAATATCTTGTGCCCTTTTGACATTCAGCATAAACTCTGACTTTGGTAGGTAAGCCCACAGACTCACTGTCCAGTCGTACAGGATTCATAAGTGTGTCCCAACTTTATGCACAAGGGGAGGCCAGGGGTGATGGCCTGAACTCAGAATCCCAAACTCCTGTTCCACCTTCGGATTTAGCTTTTCTTTTATCTTGTTTCCTTCCGCCTTCTTGTGGTCAAGAATGAAGGGTGTACTCAGGCCTATTGTGAAGGCCTATTGTAAACTTCAAGTACTACCAATAGATTCAAGAGACACTTCCCATTTTGGAGTGCGAATGCCCCATGGAACAACACTCCCCTTCCCATAAATCTATGTACTGCCAAACCTTATAAAAATGAGCTTAATTTTCCTAATTATAAGAGAAATGTTTCAAGATTTTGGAAACTGGAAAGTACAGAAAAGTGTGAAGAAAATAAACACAACAAATACTCTGACCTGCCAGAAGTAGCGACTGTCAAGTTTTGTTAAGTATTCCTAATTTTTTATATGCAGGTATGTATACACATATATATCACATTTATTTTTTAAATACACAATACAAAATAATTAGTCTCTCACCAGCTCCTGAACTAGCCGTTATTAATGCCTACACCTCTCCGTGCGCACCTCCTCCACCCAGGCCCTGTCTGCTGTCCGCCGGTCAGAGGTGAACAGTGGTGTGTATGGTTATAATTTCCTTGTTTCTTCTTAAAGTAAAATTCACACACACACACACACACACACACACTGTACCTATACTTATGTTTCTTCTTTTTTTCCCCACTGAGCCTTTCCCCAGATCATCAAATATTATCAGAACACCTGATTGTACCATAACCCAGAATACAGATGTATTAGTTTTTTTTAACGAATCCTCTGCATGTTGGCCATGTTTGTTATTTTAAATTTTTTGCTGCTCTAAATCATTCCAGCTATTCAAGATAAATCTTTGCACAAACCTATGATGATGTCTTTGAGATGTGTCCTTAGACATGGAATTTCAGGGTGTATTAAGCCTTTGACCACTGTGTCCCTCTGCCATGGAAGCTATTTCTGCGCTGCCCGCCTAGGTCATTCTGATGTCAGTTTTCAGACGAGCCATTAGTCTCCTCCCAATGCACAGTGGGCGCCTTTCCTGCTGGGCGCCTGTGCTCTGCTGCCTCCTTGTAGAAGTGCAGGCACACGGTTTGTACTTCCTCCTCTTCAAAGATGCCTAGGGAATCCTCACCCCTTGGAATTTTGGGGTTCCTGAAAACATGCAAGTGGGCCCTTTTCCTTTAAAGAAATGGGGAATTAATACCACTGACTTCAGTCTTAATTTTTCTTACACCTAGGGTGATTGAGCTACCAATTCTTCAGTGAGGCTTCTGTTCATAATTGTTTTTTTCATTTTTGAGAATAAAAGTATACTAACTGGAGATTTTTCTTTCAAAAAGGCAAGGCAGGCAGCAGGTTATCTTGACTAGAGTGGGAGACCCATATGGGGAACTTGCTTACTAGGCAACACCATCTTCCTGGGCCTCTGGACCCACACGGCACTGACATACTGGGGTGTTTCCTTCTACATGGGCTCTGAGCACGGCGTCCTGTAAATGGTAAGCACTTAGCAAATGTTTCATACATAAGGGAGTCTAAAGTCCCCTGCTCTAAAATTGTGATTCTAGAGATTTTGTCCCAGAAGAATCCATGTTATTAGGATTTAGACTGAAAGTGTACCATATTTTCTATACTTCCCAGGAGTTTAGATCCCAGTGTAGGCAGGGAAATGAGAACTGGCTATAGTTTTGAAGTGGCCAAGGCCAGAAACCTGATATGGACCTGGATGTAGGTAAGTTGACAGGGCCAGAAGGACAGGAAGCAACCCTCTCCAGCAGCTGTGTTCCTTAAGTTTCTTTCATTATCAGGTGTAGGGAGTGTAATGGAAGGAAGTTTCTCTGCATGACCTGGGATGGGTGCTATCTGGTTCTTCAGGAGAAAGAACTTTGGATAACAAAACCCATCTTTATTTATTTATTTTTTAAGATTTTATTTTATTTTTAGAGAGAGGGGAAGGGAAGGAGAAAAGACAGGGAGGAAAGCATTGATGTGTGGTTGCCTCTCTCATACCCCCTATTGGGGACCTGGCCTGCGAACCAGGCATATGCCCTGACTGGGAATCAAACCACAACCCTTTGGTTCACAGGCCCACACTCAATTCACTGAGCTACACCAGCCAGGGTCAGAAGCCATCTTTAGACAGCAGAAGCCAAAGGAAGAAATGTTGTCAGATTCCCATTCAAAGTGCTCCTTACAGCCTATAATGGCCTGCTGTACTGACAAAAGCAGGTCTGTGCCTAAGTATAGGCCAAAGTCATGGTTCTAATATTCATACATGTAAATAAATACAGGTTTTCTTTGTAAAACTTTTAAACTCATTGCATATGAATTTTGATCTGTGTTAGTAACTAGTGAACATTTTCCATTACGCCAGGTAGATTGTTATGTACTATGAATGCATTATTTCATTTAGTATCCACAACAAGACTCTCAAGTAGATCTTACTTAGTTGTTTCACAGGTGTAGAAACTCAGGCATGGAGAGGTTAAGTTGCTTGTCTAAGACCATAGAGTTGGCAGGTCTGAGCTACAAACCCAGCCTCTTTTGAGTCCAAAGCTCATTTTATTTAGCCTACAAAGTCATAGTGCTTTGCTTCTGACATTGATCACACTCTGCCTCAATTGGCAAGCATCTGTCCAAGTTCTGCATTATGAGTCTTTCGGGAGCATTTACCTTACTTCTCTCTTATTAGCCTGAAATGCCATACACACAGCAGGCAAACAGTGATGTTTGCTATTGGTTCAAGCAGCAACCTGGTCTGTGGACTGAACATCACAGACTGCGTGTGGGTGTTCTCAACTTTTATTTTGAAAATTTTAAACTTACAGGAAAGTTCCAAGAATAATGCAGTGAACATCCACATATCTTCTACCTAGATTCACCAACTGGTTAACATTTTGTATTTCTGTTTTTTTGTCTTTTTCTTGCCCTTTTGAGTCAGTTGCTATTTCACTCCTAAGTACTTTAGTATGTATCTCCTAAAACCAATGCCCTGTCAACATAACCAAGATACAGTTATTGTTCTCAGAAAATTTCACATTGTTGCAGTTCTAATGTACTCTATATTCAAATTGCTCCAATGTTTCTCAGTAGCTGGGGTTTGTTGTTGTTTATCCAGGGTACAATTGGGGTTGACATTGCTTTTAGTATATAAAGCTTTCATCTTCTTTAATCTAGAACAGGTCAATAATCTTTTTCTTTCTTTTATGAAATTTACATTTTTAAAGAGACTGGGCAGTTGTTTTGCAGAATGTCCCTCAATTTGAGTTTGTTTCGTCACGAACAGAGACAGATTGCCTACTTTTGGCAAGAAAAGTCATCGTTCTGTCCTCCATGCATCACATCAGGAAGCGCATGATGTCAGTCTGATTTCTTTGATGTGAAGGTTTTCTTTTCTCTCTAGTAGTCTGACGGTGATACTTAGAAACGGCATAAATATCCTCAACCATTCTGCATCCACTGATAATTTTTGCCTGAATCAATTGTTGGTGGTTCCAAAGTAATGATTTTCTACAATATTTCTACAATCTCTTCTACATTTATTAGCTGGTATTCTTCTCTAAAGAAGATATTTCCCTCCCTCTCTCTCCCTTTGAATAATAGTGTACTTATGGCTGCCAGTGTGTCTTGAATACATGACGTCACTCACATCCCTCGGGCCCGCGTTTTCAGATCCTTAAGGTGAGATGACTTATGGGTCACATCCTTGAATTTTAGTCAGTCGTTGACTTTTCCATAAAGCTCTGCAAGACGTCCGTCAGGGAATGAAAAGGCCAGGGTCAGACGTGCCAGGCCGTAGCATCCGCCAGCAAAGAGTACCACATCCCCTCCGCCCGCCTTCCCCACGGCTCCTTCCCTGACAACAGTAACTAGTAACCTCCCAGCGTTCTCGCGAGAGCGAGCCACTTCAGAAACAAAGGTGCGATTTCCCCAGGCTTCTCCCGCCTGGCGTCAATCTCTGCCCAGGGCACCTGCATGCCGGGCTCTGCCGCGCACGCGCGCACACCGAGCCAGACAGTTGGTGGTGTTGGTTCGCTCCGGCTGTCCCTGTCTGCACGCAGCTCCGCGGCGCGCGACCCCGGTGTGACACCACGGCGCTTACGCGGCGCGGAGGGAGGCAGGGGCGCGCAGGCGCCGCAGGGGGAGTAAGGCCGCGCAGGCGCGGACGGCGTTGGTTGAAGAAGACCTTCAGCGTTGCCCTAGCGGAGTACCTGCTCTCTGGGTGGAGGTGAGGAGAGCCGAGTCCGCGGGCCGGGTTGGGGGTGCTGGGGCTGTCCGTCGCCCTGGATACTGGGGCCCGACGAGGGGCAGGCCTGTTGGAGGGGTCGGGAGGGAGAGAGCAGCCTAACGGGGCGCGGTGGGCCGGGCCGGGCCGCGGACGGCAAAAGGGACCTTGCTACCCTGGCCGCCTCAGGTGATGGAGCCGCCGCACCCGCAGGGCAGGCGGCTCTGCGAGTGCCGAGCGGTGACCTTCCCTCCGCCTGGTGTGTCCATGGGACTTTGTTTCCAGGCGTCAGGCCAGAGGGGAGTTTGGTTTTCGGGAAGTTGGGTCCTCGAACCCCCAACCCACTCTCCGCCCCCAGCTTCCTCTCAGGAATTGTTGTTCAGCATCAGGGGAGCCCTTCCACTCACCACCAGAGGCGGGGATGCTGTACGTGCAACTTAAATAGGAGAAATGAGGAACAAATCAGGGTCTTTACTGACTGTGGTTTTTGAGTAAAGTAGTATTACCTAGTGAACGCTCTCCCTTCCCCCGTTTGCATCTAATGCAACCTCGGTACCTTGTGCATGGCTTAAACTACCAGTGCATTTTGTAGAGCTAATAGAAACACGTGCTGATAGCTTTACCCTCGAGTAACGTGAAGTCTGTGTCTTTTCGATTTTTTGCTTGATCATACCAGTCGTGCGTGTCGTGTCCCATCAGAGTCGTGGGCCTGTAAAAGTGAGCTTGAACCGGGCAGAACTGAGATCAGTTAGTACACTAAACCAGCTGCACGACTTTTGCAGTGTCTGACAGTGGTTTTTGAAAAGAAGGCAGAATGCCGAAAGATTGTGATAAGTCCCTGGATGGATGTTTCTAAACATTTAAATGCACTTGATCTTTGGTCAGGAGGTGAAAAACCAGACTGTAAAGCCTCCACATTTCTATTTGAATGTATAGTGCCCGTTTTTCTGTACTTACCTTCCCAAATTACAGTCTCTGGTAAAATTTCAACAGATACCAGCATCAGGTGTGATCATAAAAAGTAACATCAGATTGCAGTTGGCAAAGTGTAAAATGTATAGAATTTGTTATTTGACTCCAAGGAGCTGAATTGTAAAATAATTGCTCTGGAAGTGAACTCTGAATCCTTGTGACTTAGAATAAGGTTTTTTATGGTATGAGTCAGTGCACTTATCCTGACCCTTTTCATCTTTTCTGTACTCTTTCCCTCTCACCGTGTGTGTGGGTGTGTGTGTATTACACTGTTCCCTTAACATATAATGCCATATTTGACGGGCTTAGGTAAAGAAACAAAATGTTAATCAGTTCACAGTTAAGAAGTGCATAAGTGTATGTTATGTTCAGGTGTGACGGTTTAGGCAGAAACTTAGCAGAAGGCCAGATTCAGATCTAGGCAAAATATAAGTACGCATTCATTTGAATGTGTAGGTAGTTCAGGCATAGTAATAGCAAGGGCTAGCTGGTGCTCTGGAATTATAATTTTCTGGTATAGTGATTGGGGCTAATGAGGCTGCCTCAGGTGGTTCTGCAATTGGTTACACATGGCTTCTGAGACCGCTGCGGGAGATTTCCCGTCACCCAAAGAGGGCAAAGGAATGGTATGTTCAGCAGTGTTAACAGAACTGAGAATTTCCACGTGAGAGCCAGAGTGTCAGCGGAAAAGCTGGATATAAGTAGGCAAGATGAAAAGTCAAGGCACCTTGGAATTTTGAAGGCTTTAACGTTAGAGCATACACCAATTTTGGGGAAGCAGATTACTGTAGGTAGAATTATCCTATTTCTGGTTAATAGGTAAGATGTAGCACTTTCTTTTAAGAACAGCTTTGAGAGAGGGCATATTCTGGGTAAGTGAATACATTTCAACTACTATGGTAATTCTTACAATTAAGAGCTAAATTTCAGAGTGGTAAAAACGTTAACCCTGAAGATTTTTAATGCATCTGTTTAAGCTTACAGTTCCTTAACAAATTTACCTTGTTGCCTAGTAAAGCTCTTTGACTTTATGACAGCCCAAGAAATATTTTTCTAATGTAAATTTTCCTTTTCTTTAAGCAAGAAAGTGAAATTAATACATTTCTCCTTCAGCCTATGAGAAATTTCTTTTCTTTGAAATGCAACCATGAAGATGACCTCTGGACTTTCCTGGGAAAAACCTTTTTATTCTCCTTTTTGGGAAAGCTCCTTTTAAAGGAACAGGATACCTTCTCAGCTTTGCTTGCATTGGGGTATAAGCTTTAATGATGCAAAGGAAGAGAAAACCTCTTCTCACAGCACTAAATAGTAGAAGGACAAAGGACGAATAAATACTAAATGGTTATTTTTATTCCATTGTCCCCATTTTTCTTGATAAGATATGTGTAACACACCAACTTACTGTGACCTAGGAAAGGCTGCCAAGGATGTCTTCAACAAAGGATACGGTAAGTGTGGTTTTGTAAATGTTCGATTTTGGTTAAGGGTTAATATTGAATGCCTATTACACAGTGCTGGTAAAATGAGGTTAAGTCAACATTAATGTGTCTCACAAGGTTTAAGGGGATAACTATTAACGGATTGTTAGACTTCATTTTTTAGAGGTAGAGTACCAGAGGCTTTACAAACAAGTGTGTGTGTATATGTGTACACGCACACACACGTGCATAGTTAATATTATCTGTAAGACCAAATAATGTAAATCTGTAATATATATATCTCTTTGGCCAGCCCTGGTGACCTTTAAAGTAGGGGTGCATTTTTCCTTCTCCACATAATGGCAGCGTTTTTGTGGACGTGAAGACACAGCTTTTGACCACTTTGCAGTAACATATTTTTTGATCCAAATGGACATTTATTTTTAGTTTTTAAAGTTTAGTCTTTAAACTTACTGTGTTGTACACATATGACTTTTTTACTAACTAGTAATGTTAACTGTGTATATTTTAAGCTTGTATATATATCTGCATGATATTTTCTAATAATTCTGGTTCTCAGAATAGTACATATTCCTTTATCACTTGTTCTTTAACTTACCATTTTAACATATGTTTAGTATTTTGAGGGGCTTAAAAATTATGCTTAAGTTATTTCATTATAATTCAGTTTCTCTTGAAACTCTCACCTAAGGTGAACACTGTCTATTTTCCATATGGAAGGTACTATGGACTATTTTCGTAGTTTCTAAGTTGCAAAAATTGGAGTGAGTGTCACATTTTGTAAGTTACTGTGTTTTTGTGTGTGCGTCTAGGGTTTGGCATGGTCAAAATAGACCTGAGAACCAAGTCATGTAGTGGAGTGGTAAGTACCTAATATATTTTCTATAGCCTGTAGATGTAGCCTGATTAACTGGAAGGAACCTGTTTAAAAATCAACATTTAGTCTAGATATGTGAAGCAGCGTACTTTTGACTCTGCGCCCTCCTCCTGACAGCTTTGTCCCGCTCTCAGATTTCAGTGAGAATCCTCACTCAGCCACGTAGGCCTTATAGTGTGTGCCATGTCGTCATGCCCTCACAAATACGACACTGAAAACTTGACCTTCGTTGTGTTGGGTTCACGCAAGTTTTGTCACCCTTTTACAAGAACAAATTAATTTTAGTCTGTCCCTTCATGATTAGTTGAAGCAAATGTAGAAATAAAATGCACACAGAAATTAGTTTACAGTTTTTATTAATGTTCATAAAGTCTTTTTTTACTGGAAATTAAGAATATAATCAAAGATACATGTACATATTTTTCAAAGGATCATTAACCAGAGTTTTTACTCAGTAAGTTTCAGCAACTAAATTAACCATAAATACATTCACCTCATTTTCTGATTTCTCCTTATTGGCTGCATCTTTTTTGGTATTACTTATTCGAACCAATGCAAATTTTATTTCTAGATATAATGATTTAATTAGAAGGGCAGGAGGCATATGGAATTCTTACGATACTTTGTCGTCTCATACTGGGTATAATCGTGGTTTGTCACTGTCATTCTTTCCCTGGGTTTTCTAGTGATGAATAAATACATGTGCAACTATCCTACTAGGATGGGCATGTTGTATATCATTCTGTTAAAGTGGAAATGTTACACTCATTTTGAGTAGGGTTTCAGAATTTGGTTTGTGTTGCAAAAACCATCAACTAAAATTTTACCTCCCTTTCATGCTGCTGTGGTGTGGGAACATTCACTCAGATGGTAAGAGGAACAAAGCATATTTGTGTGCTTGTTTTTATGGCTGCTTTTGGTCTCTGGTACTGATTCATGATAAATTACATCCACTGCTCCAAATTTATTGCACTTTGATATTTTTATTGTATGCCATCTATTTAACAGTAACATTTTAAAGATTGTTTTGTTGCTTTCTAGCATTTAATGTAGAGCTGTAGATCTTATATGCATGTTGTAAATGTATTTTGCACTGTTTGATCTAACTATGAAATTAGACAAAAGTAATTACGAGCTTGGCACTGAACTTAGTAGCCTTCTCTTGAGATTCATATCTCTGGTATTTTAGACTTTTGACAGAGCTTCAAACTAAGAAATAATGGTAATAAGGAAGAAAAGTAGACTGACTACTCTTTTACCTTGACTTTGAGCACCAAAATTAAGGTTTATATTTGCTGTACTTTCAAGTTTATGAAAGGTAAATGTAAAAAATAAAGTAGTGGGTAGTTGGATCTACTAGAAACTAGAACACACCAGTCAAATTAACTAATTGTGTGAACCATTGAACATGGTTAGTTTTTTATCATTTTCCACTAAGGCCTTGCCCTAAGTGTGCAGCATGATATTTTCTTTGAAAACTTTCTGTGTGATGTTGATAAACAGATCAGAGTTTTCCAGTTGTTTCATCAGCCTAGAACCAGAGTTAGGGAGCAGGATATTTGGTGAAGGGAGGGTTCATGTTGCAGGCAGTGAAATGAAACTGGTCAGGTCTGGCAGCATATCAGAGATTCTCTTTAAAAACAGGGCCCGTCAGAATGGGTTTTTTTTGACAGTTCATAGATTGTCAGTGGCAGGTGTTGGCTGTTTGCTTCCCCCTGGAAGGATATCTTTTTCTGCTAGCTTCTTGTCATATGACTGAAATGACATCTAAGTCAGGAGGGGATCTATTTTAAGGCACTCATAGTACTCTTTGATAGAAAGCACTTTAAAAAGATAGGCGGAGAAGGGAGGAAGAGGGATAAGTTATGACTTTGCATTTTGTTATAAAAAATGGATAGATACTTTCAAATAATAAAATTGTGATTAAAGTTTTATAGATAGTTTTGTGGACAAAAGTAATAAAGTTTTCCTAACAAATGTATTAAATGCCGCTGAACTCTGCCCTTAAAATGGTTAAAATTGTACGTTTTATATTGTGTATTTTATTACAATAAAAATACAATTTAAAAAAGTGATAGAGTTCTGGCCTTATTAAAGGGAGGAGGGAGGCTAGTGCGTCCTCTGATTTGGGAATTTTTAAGGACTTTGAAATTAACTAATGGTTTAAATGATGATAGAGAACTGATCATCTTTTTCAGGCCATGAAAGTGAAGTGTTCAAGGTTCTCTATTTTTGCTTTTTTAGTGAAGGCATTTATTTTCAGTGAAGATATTTCTCTTTTAAAGGAGAGAATTTAAGATTTCCATTTAGTAAGAGTATATGAAACAAAAAATACCAGTAAGAGAGGTGGAGTAATGGAGAGATCAAAAATTGATTAACATGTTTAGAGGTTAGAAAGAAAGCAGGAAAACAGGTGCTAAGTTGCTGTAGAGGAGGGCTGTGGTAGAACATTAGTCGTACTGGTGTGTAGTGCACTGAACACTGCTTTCTGAAATGATCTTTTCTGTTGGATGAGCTCCCTTTAAAGAAGTTATTTTTTTTATTGCTTAGGAATTTTCTACTTCTGGTCATGCCTATACTGATACAGGGAAAGCTTCAGGCAACCTAGAGACCAAATACAAGGTCTGTAACTATGGACTTACCTTCACCCAAAAATGGAACACAGACAATACTCTTGGAACAGAAATCTCTTGGGAGAATAAGGTAAAAGAAAGCATTAGAAGTTATTTGTATGTTAAATTTATCTTGCAGATAAGATGGTGAACAAACCCCAAAGTATAACCTGAACGAGATCTGACAACCTATCCAGTAGCCATAGTTTTTCTTTGTACATGGCCTTCTTTGGTATGCCTTACGTTTCTAGAAAGTAAGGCTTTGTGACTACATAATTATCACTCTTCATCTTTTTTCTGAATTTTTCTATTTACTCTGTTATATTGGGTTGGCTGAAAAGTTTGTTTAGGTTTTTCTATATGATGGCCCTAGTAGTGCTTAGTTGTCTTTAACTTCATTTAAAACAGTTTTGTTAAATTGTGTTGTGACAACTGTCATATCAGCTTGCGTTTTTTTAAAAACTTACCAAAATTGATGAATTTTTGTACAGCCATTTTAATATTGGAGATGGAAGAAGGCAATGCAACATTTTTGGTATATTATGCTTTACTATTTCAAGAAAGGTGGATTGCAACTGAAATGCAAAAAGGGATTTGTACAGTGTATGGAGAAGGTGCTGTGGTTACTTGAATGTGTCAAAAGTGGTTTGTCAAGTTTCTTGGTACTATTGACATTTTGGCCAAATAATTATTTGTGGGGCTATCTTATGCATTGGAGGGTGTTTAGCGGGCATCCCTGGCCTCTGCCCACTAGAAGCCCATAGCGGGAGATAGCCAACATACTCATAATACCTAAATCAATAAAGTTATTGGTGAAAATGAAAAATGTATTTTTTGCCTAAAACACTAAACACACTTTTTGGTCAACCCAATACATCTGAGCTTCTGCTGGGTAGACCAAACTATTTGCAGTGATTTAGTTTTAATTTTGTCTTGTAAACATTGCAAGATCAGCTCCACAGAAAAATGTTTCTAAAATTCTGTAATGTTTTCCAAGAGAACATCTATCAGATATTTGTCAAGGGTCTACCATGTACAGGGCACTATGTTTCAAGGTCTGTCTATATGCACATTACCATATATAGGTAATATAAGTGGATAGCTGAATAAATAAGTTGGCTTATTAAATCAGTTTGTCTTATTGACCAATAAATTTTAAGAGAATATCAGTATTATTTAGTTGTGTTGGGATTTTGTTGTTTTTGTTTTGTGATATACATTACTGGCTGGAAGAGAATTTGACCTTTATAGTTTAACCTGTTTTTTGGTGAAAGAATCATGGTGATGAAGCCTGGGGGGAGGGGAGAGAGATGAAGAAACAGGGAAGAATGAAGAGGTAATTTATTAAATATAATATTTGTCTTTCTTTGATGACTGTTTTTTGTTAGGAAGTTTGAAAAAACTTTAGAATTGGTTTATTGAGTCAAAATAAGAATTAAAAGTTAATTAATTTTAAATTTTTATTTTTCAGTTGGCCGAAGGGTTGAAACTTACTCTTGATACCATATTTGTACCGAACACAGGGTAATTATCCAAACCATGATTTCTGAAATGTTTTTTTAGCCTATAAGGAGGTTTAGGATAGAGAGTTGAAATAAAAAGTTTTGATGCAGAAGAGCTTAGGAGGGTTGCCATCACGCAAGGTCTCTCTCTCTGAGAGATTTTGTGTATGCAGTAAAGAGAAAGGAAGACTCCCTTGAAGCAGGTAAAATTTTTATTTGAAAATTGATCAGAAAGCCCAGGCTGGTGTAGCTCAGTGGATTGAGTACCAGCCTGCAAACCAAAGGATCACCGATTCGATTCCCAGTCAAGGCATATGTCTGGGTTGCAGGCCAGGTCCCCAGTGGGGATATACAAGAGGCAACCACACACTAATGTTTCCTCTCCCTCTCTTTCTCTCTCTCTTCCCCTCTGTCTATAAATATATAAATAAAGAAATCCTTTAAAAAAAAAGAAAATTGATCAGATGAACAAAAATATAAATCTAGTCCAGAGAGGCACATAGTAGGAAAAGTTTAGTAACTAGAAGGGTTTGAGATTAGATATTTCTTAAGCTATTCTAAAGATTCATGGATGTGGCATTTGCCTGAGAGTTTCTTAAGAAAACAGTGTAATCTCCTGGCTATAGACCATTATAACAAGTAGTTCTGCTACTGACTTTCTTTCTTATCCTGTATAACTCCTCCCAACATTTCTGCTTCAGTTTCTTCTAAAAAATGGAGATGATGATGTTTCTAATCTGCCTATCATGGGCCAAGGCTATCAGAAGGACAAAGGTGCTAGATAAAGGCAGAGTAGCATTTCTTAGCTGTAACAACAGGTGTGTCCTTCCTGCAATAACTTTAGTGATGTTCAGGACACACATTCTCTTATAAGAGGCCTGATTGGAACAGAAAAGGATTATTAAGAATGAATTTCAGTATTGTCCTTCAAAAATGCATACTTTCTTCCATCTGTCTAACAAGGAGAAGACAGTCACCCTAAGGAAAACAAATATGCGTACCAAAGAGCATAAAGAAAATAGTAAACTTCTATTCATAACAAGTTAAAAGTGAAGTGGTTTGGGTGTTGTTACCTTTTGTAGCATTTGGGAATATTTAAAGTAATTTGGCTTGTCATGATACATTTATATTCACATTATTAATTGGTACTGAAATACCTTATTCCTTTTTATACCTTTGTTCATACTTTCAAGAAATCATGAAATACCCTATCATTTGACCTTATAGTGAGGAATAGGTAAAAATAGTACATATATTTCTAATACTAAGTCCTTTGAAACATTTTTGCTATATGTTTGCCATCTACCACTGGGGGAAAGAGAGGATCTTACCCTAAAGATTCCTGGACAGTGGTAGAAACTCGTGTTGTTTACATTGTGTTGTGTTTGTTTTTCACAGAAAGAAGAGTGGGAAATTGAAGGCCTCTTATAAACGGGATTGTTTCAGTCTTGGCAGTAATGTTGATATAGATTTTTCTGGCCCAACCATCTATGGCTGGGCTGTATTAGCCTTTGAAGGTTGGCTTGCTGGCTATCAGATGAGTTTTGACACGGCCAAATCCAAACTGTCACAGAATAATTTCGCCCTGGGTTACAAGGCTGCAGACTTCCAGCTGCACACTCATGTGTGAGTATTTATAACTGATTCCTCCTTTAGTGCCAGTGCAATCGCCCAAAAAGTTGGTAGCCATTAGCACGTTGAGAAGGTTACAAGTGGTGGTAATTGCATCTAATATGCTTTGGAGGACATCCCACCTCACTGCACTGTTTTTATAGTCAGTAAAACATTGCCAGAGATTAGTGCACTTGGTGCATTGTGCTGTGCTGCTGGTAGTTACTGGCTTCTCAGCCGCTACCCCAAACCTTTGAAGTTCTAGAATCTGTAGAAGCAGCATTGGGATGGAGAGAGCCCAGGCCATGGGTCACCTCCTGATATAAGGGATCCTTTGGAGATGTTCCAGCTTTCTCTGGCGCCCTACGCAGCTTGGCAGTGTTTGGAAGTAGGTCTGTTTGGAGCATGAAGAACAACTGCCTAATTGACCTGAGCATTCTAGAACATCCCCTGTAATTCCCTGGAGGTTTTCACTGACCTTTGGTCAGAAGTAGCAGATCCTCAAAGCAAATCTGGGTTCAGTTCTGTAGGCTTCAACCTGTTGGTGAAATGAATTTGAGCTTTTAAATTTTATGTCATGGGCGACTAGGCATTGCCACTCTACCATGAAGAGAATGCAAAGGATGAGCTGTGTGTTTTTGAAGTGTTCCCTATCTCTCTTCACTAGACATTCTAATCCACTTACACTAACTAAAATAAAGTCAGTGGTATAGGCAGTGGCATTAAAATTGATGAAAAAAGTGTTCATCATGAAAACTCAGGGACGCCTAGGATGCTTTGAAGCAGTTTAGGTACTTCTCTGGAGCAGTACCACTAGGTTTTATACGGAGGGAGCTTTCTGATTCTAGGATTCTGTTTTAAATGAAATCCAGAATTGGCATTCTTCCCATACTTGTGCCACTACATATATATTTCTGTGGAATCTTTATTGAAGTTTATAAAATCCGTGAACATCTCAGGGAGACCTCAGGTCATATTCACCTGAGGGGTTTGCCTTTGTGCATAACTTAATTGTGACTAAGAAGTTTATGTCATGTGGAGAAGCCAAGTAAATTAATTGAGTGTTAACTGCATTTTAATAAGGTGGTTAAAATACATAACTAGATTTAGTTCCTTATTTTGTTTGGAAATCATTTATGCCAGAAGTTTGCTGAAATCTATAGTTTCAAAGTGATATCCTTGTTTTGAT
The DNA here is from genome assembly GCA_004024845.1 of Tonatia bakeri. Classification (NCBI taxonomy): domain Eukaryota; kingdom Metazoa; phylum Chordata; class Mammalia; order Chiroptera; family Phyllostomidae; genus Tonatia; species Tonatia bakeri. The sequence goes on from PVIA01005699.1 coordinate 48,006, forward strand.
AGTTTTAGAATTTGTTTCCATATCATTAACAGTGGTACAAATTAGATGTTTATGACTTTTTCTTATACCATGAAAACAGGAACGATGGCACTGAATTTGGAGGGTCTATCTACCAGAAGGTTAATGAGAAGATTGAAACATCAATAAACCTTGCCTGGACAGCTGGCAGTAACAACACCCGCTTCGGCATCGCTGCTAAATACAAGTTGGATTGTAGAACTTCTCTCTCTGTAAGGATGTGCTACCAGATTGTCTCCTCAGAGGCTTTCACCTGAGTTAGTGCTGAAAGCTGTGGTGTGGTTGTAGTTTGCGTGTTCTTTATTAACTTTAATGAGCTAGTCATTGTATAGTGAAAGGAGTGTTACACTTGAAGTTAGGAAATTGGGTTCTAGTCCTAGTTCCTCCTGTGTTCGACTTTCTCAAGTCATTTTCTCTCTTTGGCCCCCAACTTTTCTTATCTATAAATTCATGAGATATGATTACTCTTCCTGTTGGTGTTAGTAATTCTTAATAACACTGATTGGGCTCTTAAATGTCAGATACTGTGCTAAGGGCTTTACATGTATTATTTCATTTAATCCTCATAACTACCATAGGTGGTGGGTAATGTCCTCATCCCCGTTTTACGGATGAGGGAACTAAGGCTTAGAGAGGTCAGGTAGCTTAACCAAGGTCACACAATTAAGTGGCAGTGCCAAGATTTGAGCTAGGTCTGTCTCTCACTGGAGTTCAGGTTCTAACCACTATCAGAGGTTGTAAACTGGTATCTCAAAGAATTTAGTACTCAGGGATATTTGGCTGCACAGTGTTTTAAAAATATTTGCTTGAGGCCTCTAAGCCTACATTCTCAAGGTCCCTTAAAAGATTTATCTTATTAATTAAATTTTCAGTTGCATGCATTCTAGATTGGCCCTAAGGTGCTTTAGCTTTGGAAATCAGATGCATGAAGTGGTCATACTGGACTTATAAGTTATAAAATTGAAAACACTTTTTCTTACTGTTTCTGTTTCATCCCCTAACCTTAGGCTAAAGTAAATAATGCCAGCCTGATTGGATTGGGTTATACTCAGACTCTTCGACCAGGTAAGTAAAGGGATTAATAACAGTGGGGTTGGGGTAGATGGTGATAGAGGAATAATGAAAATAACCTATAAAACAACCTGCAATCACTGTTGGCTTATTCAGACCATTTTGTAACATTTGTTTGTTCATACAAGGTAAAATAAATCAAGTACTTTTGCTTAAAAACATTTTATGTATCTCTAACTATAACTTCGTCAGTCTGGCTTGTAAGTTTGGTTGATCACTTATTATTCTTAACCTGAACTCCAAGTAAAGTTTGCCATGATTATGCTTTACTTATTACAGATCAGATGATTGCAGATAACCCTGTGTTAAGTTCAGTAATAGCTGTAAGCTTGTAACTCTTATACCCAGCTGTAACCCGTACCATTGACTCCACCCAGTGTTTCTAGAAAATGCAGATCTGATTGTAATAGTTGTTACAAGTGATTGTGGTGTTTTCTTCTTCCTAGGAGTCAAACTGACCCTATCAGCTTTAATCGATGGAAAGAACTTCAATGCAGGAGGTCACAAGGTTGGGTTGGGATTTGAACTAGAAGCTTAATGAGATTTTGAATAAAGCATTAGATTTCTCCCCAGAGATGAAGAGAAATGAACCCACTATGTTTTGGCCTTAAAATTCTTCTGTGAAATTTCAAAAGTGTGAACTTTTTATTCTTCCAAAGAATTGTAATCCTCCCGCACACTGAAGTCTAGAGATCACAAGTCCATCCTAAGGGAGGTGCTGGAAGGCATGCCTGGAAGTTGTCATACCTGTGCCACATTTCAGTTCAATTCCACAGTATTACTTTAAATGTGACCCTCAGCGACAGTGTAGAGTCATGTTGTAAAGGAGATAACCTGATCCTCCAGTTTGTACATCACGTCCTGCATGTCCCACACTACTTTTTCATGACCTTTTAATATATTGATCTCTGTGCTGTAGTAGAGTCTTTGGTTTTGCATCAGAACAAAATAAAATAAACCCATCACATTTGAAAATAATTACTTATATGCCTTGATAATGGTGGTTTGCTTATATTTGGTGTGATTTGCTTTGAAAACTACTTTCATAGATGGATTTACGCCTGAAGTGATATGTCTAAAATATCTATACCATTGCCTAGCCCTTTCACTTCAGTTTACCCCTCTCATTGTTTCTCTGCACTCAGGCTGAAGCGTGAAACTGAGTTTGTTCTGCTGGGCAGAAGCTCACCTGTGGAAGTACTGTCTTCCCTCAGCAGTGTGATAGAGGAGTGTCAGTCGCTAGTTTTGAGAAAAAGACGTGAGTGGTGAAAAGACTGGCAAAGGAAAGAGTACAACTGGGGGGAAGTACTGTAGGGAAGAAGGAGCTCTCAGGAGGCAAAGCCGGCTCCTCCCAAGCCTCCAGAAAATGCTTTTGATTACGAGGTCTAGAAAAATGATAACCAAAGAATGGAAATACCAGTTTAGGAAAAAAATAGGAGTAGACTATGATCATGGCTTAATGGTAAGTCATCTTCCTTTCTAAAAGAACTTTTGAAAAAATATTTTTTAAACAATATATGCTGGTTGCAACAAATTCAGTCAGTTCAGACATAAATAAAATGGAAAACTGCCATTCCTCTCTCCAAACCCTATTTCTTCTGCTACCACTAACAGTTTGATAAATGCCCTTGCAGATATTTTCCAGTGTCTTTAGAGATTACATAAATACCTATATATGATATTAAAATGCACATCTTGTTTCACAATATATTTTTAAATTTGACATACAGAGAGCCCTTTTGTTCGTTCATACACATCTGCCTCATGTATTTTTTTTTATTTTACACTGGTGGGGTGAACCACCATTACTGGAGATAAAGTATAACAGAAAAGGAAAGGAAGTAAGGGAGGTAAGAACAAATTCATTCTGTCTTGTTGACACCTACACCTACATCTACTTAACTCTGTCTTACTGGGTGGACTTTACACACAGCGGGAGGATGGGTGGGGTGCCAACGTCTCCCATGCTGTACGTGGGGACCTCTTTCTGGTCTGTAGCGGAGGAATAGGCGTTTGAGTCAGTGGCTAACCACCGTGTGTTAGAAGTGTGTTGCTGTGGGGCAGTTCCGTCTAGTATTAAGGGTAGAGGTCATAAGGAAATACAGGAAACACTGAGGAAATGTACCTCTAATTTGTTGGCTATTTACCTGATGAAGTTGTGTTATGGCCTGAATTAAACAGGGAGAAAATAGGTTTATGGTTTTTTCCTTTCCCGTGTTATCCTTTTTAAACTATTTGTTATTATAGAGCTAAAGAGCTGATTTTTTTGTGTGTGTGGATAAAGTAACCCATATATGAACACAGGCAGTTTAAAGTCAGCTTTTATTCAGTCATTTTATTGAGTTACCTGGCTGGCTAGGCCGTGTCCTAAATGTCCTCGTCATTGTGGGGGTCATTAAGTTGTAGCTGAAAGTAAAGCACATTGCTTGAGCTTAAGTGCCATGCACCATGCTGCTAATCATATATATATTATATATTATAAATATTATAAATACACAATCCATTTAATACTCAGTAGTAACTGCAAACATCAGGAAAGAAAGCCAGCAAGTGCTCTAGGACGGTGCAGTTCCTTATGGTTTCTCCAAATGAAAATTCTCAGTAGCTCCCTGCTCTCCTCAGTGAAGTGCACGCTCCCCTAGCTTTCTCCTCCTTGCCTATCTCCTCTCCCATTTCTCTCCAATTTAGCCTTATAAGTCCTATGGCGACTCCCTTTATTTGATTTTAATTTTTTATATTGATTCATTCAGGACACTCTCTTGCCTTTTGAGTCTTAAGATAATTTAAATGGCCTTCATCACAGCCTTGTGAGCTTTTGTACCTGGGAGTAGAGAACTAACATCCTAATATGTGTATTTAATGCCAGTGGATTCTTTGATTCAGTAACTCCACTCTTAGGGACTGCCTTAGGGAAATCATCTGTAATGCACAAAGATTTATATACAGAGTTTCTCATAATAGAAGTTGATAGCCATCTGAATGATGTATATACAATATACATACCATACATGAATGAGAGTATGTATAGTAAGTAGAATATTATTCAGCCATTAAAAGTGTTTCTGAAGAAGAATAACCATTGAACATTATTCACAATATGTTAAATAGGAAAAGCAAAGTAAAATCTCAATTTTATTTTTTGAAGTATGTGCAAATACTGGAGAAACTGCTCCAAAATATTCATGATCTTGGGAAGCTGGAATCTTAAGTAGTTTTTGTTTATTTTATACTTTCCTATATTTGTCTGGTGTTCTGAAGTAAATTCCATGTGTCTCTCATTAGGGAAAACCCTTCTCACGTTACTGTCTGAAAGAGGCTGTGGGCTGGCTGTGTTCTAACTGGTGGTGAGAGCACTTGGGGCTGCACATGAAGTTATTCTTAAACTTCGTAATAATATAGTTCACGCATATTTTAAATATTAAGTATTGCAGAAGACCAGGAAGACATCACAGCTAATCCATCATTATCCTCAAGCATCACTGCTCAAGGGGCAGAGGACAATAAATGTCCCAAAGTTTCATTAAGTTACTGAACATGTGTCCTTGGAAGCTCACTGCCAATTTGGCCAAGCCTAGGGTCCTAGAACCGGGGACAGGAGAAGTCCAAGCCATGTCTGGGTCACCCTACAGTGGTACCCACATACACAAGCAAGAAGACCACTCTGTTTCCTACACATTGAAGACCATCCTTCCCTCCACACCTAGAGCCTCTGGTTGTGCGTGCTTTACGTGTCCTCTGATTTTGTCCCCTTGCTTGTTTCCCGTTACCAAGCTCCTTTTTCTTCTGCCCTCCACTTAAATGTTGGCATTCAGGTCCTATGCTCTATTTAACTCTAAACCTTGGTGATGTGTTTGATAAGGAGCCTTTTTCAAATCACACCTGCCCATCCTTAGGTGCTGATGTCTCGGGCCTTCACAGAGGAAGGGTGGTCTGATAGTAGCACCATTCTTTTTTTTTTTTTATTGTTCAAGTACAATTGTCTGCATTTACTCCCCTCACTTCCCCCCACTGATAGTTGCACCAGTCTTACTCAGATTTGAAACAATTGTCAATTAGGACAATGTGTCAGTGGATGGAGGCCAAAAGCTTCACCTTTCCCTCCGAAGGCTCGTTGATATGCTTGCTCTGGGTGAGTGACAGCAGTGCTGGGCCAAGGTAGGCTCTCTCCTGCCTGGTTTGGGTGGTATGATGGAGGGGAATTCTCGTGCTCTGAGGTCGTCTCCGAAGAAGTGGGGAGGAACTGACCCTAACATGCCTCGTTTATTCTCCCCAAGTGTACCAATCATGCATTCCTTTCCTCCCGTGGAGGGACTAAGAGAGTAGAGAGAGGCCAAAGTGTGATGCTAACGGTGGTCCAGTCACTTGAAAGGAGACATTTAGAACAGGGCACAGCATTCACAGTGCATGTTAAGCCATAGCCAATCTCTCTCAGAGGTTCGGCTTATTCACTTAGGAAATATATCCAAATCTTGGAGTGAGTGGAATATGTGTTTCATCACATCTTCCTGGTAATGTTCATGTACTTACTCTGCTCAGCCTTTGGACACTACTCCTGTCTTCCCAGATAGCTGCCCCCTAAAACGCAGAACTCCCAAAGCTTTTCTCCATCTGAGAAGGCTCTCCTGACCTCTAAACCTTTACTGCCAGCTGCCTGGTGGACACCTCTTTCCATAGTGTGCAGGCATCTAAGGTTCACCATTTCCTAACCTAAACCAGCACTTTTACTGGGAATTTTGCAGCTAAATCTGTCTCTTCTGTGACAAATTCCTGACCTCCCCAAGCCATTCAGTGGCCCTCCCCCAGGGTTCCTCCCCCTCTGTGGAAACATCCTGGTGGTGGCAGCAATCACACCGCACTGCTGTACTGCTGTTTTGTTTACCGTCTCCTCTCCTGCCTGTGAACTCCTAGAGGACAGTCTTTTGTCTTCCTACCTCCAGTGGCCAGGCCAGCACTTGGCACATGATAGGTACCCAATGGGTGTTTGCTGAATGAATGAAAGCGGGTCAGCCATTGGGTAAGGTGGGCTTGTTTGGCTTCCAAGTCATGGGGATTTCTGCATACAGATTGAGGTTCACCTTTGGCATGCATTCATAGTTCCATGGGGCCATCAAAGATGCACTGACAATTCCTAGCAACTCTGAATTATGGTAGGATTAACATTGTGATGTGACTTCACGGCGGCAATTTAGAAAGGTTCTGGAAAGGTGGTCATAATTGCAATTACACTTGACCCCACTGGGTGCCACTGTTGTTGCTGCCAATGAAAGATGGCCGGGTTGTGGGGGGTGGAGGGTCCCTGCCTTCTGCCCAGAAGCTGAGTCTATATCCTTTTGAGCTTCTCACTCCCTTCCCCAACACCTGCCTACTCATAGTTGGGAATCTTGACATCAGCGTTTGGTTTAACCTTGGAATTTCAAGCCCTGAGCAAAGGCAAGGAAATTATCTTACTCTGGTCCAAATCCCTTTTGCTCTTTGTTTTGTTCTGTTCTAGCCAGTGGAGATGGAGAACAGTTGATCACCCTTGTTGAGTCTGAAATTCCTCACTTAAATTTAATTCCTAACGCTTCCTTTGTAAACACAGAACAAACCTCACCCTTTCTACCTGGGTTTCCTTTCCAAGTTCATAGTTACCTACCACTGTTCCTTCTGAATCCTCCTCCCAGGCCTGCCAGTCCTTTGTCTGGAGACCGCAGCAGTGGATGCAGGCTGACAGCTGCCGCACAGGAAGAGACTGAGAGCAAGTCAGGAAGCCAGGGGCCCACTGGGGTCCTGCTGCCATTTGACTGCCTGAACGTCATCTCATTCCGAGCCTTACCTTCCCAGTGCCTGGCCGGTTCCAGGCATTTTAAAACCAGTGTTTCAAAAAGGGTTGTAGTGGGGTGATGGAGTATAGGTGATTTCTTCCTTTTATCAGAGTATGCTTCAGCTTTGTTTCATTGTCTTTTCAGTAATAATGATGTGCTACAGAAATTTTCAGGATGACAATCCAAGAATAGAGCTACATTTCCCCTTTAGGAGAATTTAACTGTATTCTGCAGGTCTCACCAAGAACCTTTCTTTCCCCCACCAAGCATGCAGAGAACCCATTCTCCAGTTTCTTTTAGTAATTCATCCTCAAGGGAGGGAAACCCTCGTTTATGGAGCTGTCTTCTGGGCCAGGCCTGCAGTGGTCCATTTCACTACTGCACTGTTCCCCAGAATTCCTTACAGCCCCAAGGATGGTCTCATTTGTCCCCATGTGAGGAAATGAGCCAATAGGGTTAAAGTTGCTGAAGTCTGAGCCCAGTTCCTCCAGACCCCAGGGGTCACTGCCTTAGGAGCACATCAGGCAGGGGGCAAATCTGGTCTCCCTCAGTGGGCAGGAAACTCCATCTGCGGACTCAACCATACACACTGCTTGATGTCCTTCCACCACCTTTTCCTGCCTCACTTGCAACTGAATAAGCTCATGGATGCCACAGATCTCTGCATGTCATCTCTAGCTGAGCCATGGAATGGTTTTATTTTTCAGTCACAGTTGATACTCAGTATTGTATTAGTTTCAGGTGTAAAGCATAGTGGTTAGACAATTATACAGGGTGGGGCAAAAGTAGGTTTACAGTTGTGCATATGAAAAATACAATAATAAATAAAAGAATAATCTATTGTGTAGTCACAATTCTAAACCTACTTTTGTCCCACCCTGCGTAATTGTGAAGTGATCCCCGGTAATTCAAGTACTCATCTGACACCACACGTAGTTGTTATAATATTATTGAATATGTTCCCCATGCTGTACCTTACATCCCCACCACTGTTTTGTAACTACTAATCTGTACTTCTTAATCCTTTCACTTTTTCCACTCAGCCCCCAAACCTCCTCCATCAGCAACCATTTAGTTTGTTCTCTGCATCTATGATTATGTTTGTTTTGTTTATTTTGTTCTTTAGTTTTCACATATAAGTGAAATCATACAGTATTTGTCTTTCTCGGCCTTAGTTCAAACAATGTAATACCCTCTAGGTCCATCCATGTTATCAGAAATGCAAAGATTTCATTCTTTATAATGGCCAAGTAATATTCCACTGTATATATACATACTGACGCTTCTTTTAATCCACTCATTTATCGATGGGCACTTGGGCTGCTTCTGTATCTCAGCTATTGTAAATAAAGCTGCAATGAACATAAGGGTGCATATACCTTTTCAAATTTAGTATTTTAGGGGCTTTTTGATATACACATAGAAATGCAATTGCTAGGTCATAGGTAGTTCTATTTTTGATTTTTTGAGTATCCTCCATTCTGTTTTCCACAGTGGCTGCACCAGTCTGCATTCCCACCCGAAGTCACTAGGGTTCCCTTTTCTCCACATCCTCAACAATATTTGTTTGTTGACTGACTGATTCTGACAGGTGTGAGGTGACATCTCATCGTGGTTTTAATTTGCATTTCTCTGATTAGTGACGTTGAGCATCTTTTCATGTCTATTGGCCACCTTATATGTCCTCTTTGGAGAAGTGTCTATTCAGGTTCTCTGCCCATTTTTTTTTATTGGATTTTTTTGGGTGTTGAGTTGTGTGAGTTCTTTATAAATTTTAAATACTAACCCCTTATCTTTAATGAAGCAGTATCTTTAATGAATATTCTTTCCCATTCAGGTTTTTTTGTTTTGTTGATAGTTTCCTTTACTGTGCAAAATGTTTTGTTTCATGTAGTCCCATCTGTTTGTATTTATTTTTTTGTTTCCTTTGCCTAGGAAGATATATTAGGAAAAAATGTTGTTTTGAGAAATGTCAGTGTTTACTGCCTGTCTTTTCTTCTAGAAGTTTTATGGTTTCAAGCCTTACACTGAAGTCTTTAATCCATTTTGGGGTTATTCTTGTATATGTTGTAAGAAGGTGATCTAGTTTTTTTTTTTTTTCCCCGCATATATCCGTCTCATTTTTCTAACACAATTTATTGAACAGACTATCTTTACCCCACTGTATGTTTTTGCTTCCTTTGTCATATGCTGACTTACCACATAGGTATGGGTTTATTTCTGGGCTCTCTGTTCTGTTCCATTGATCTATGTGTCTCTTTTTATGCCAAGTTTTGATTGCTATAGCCTTGTAGTATATTTTGATAACAGGTAGTGTGATACCTTTGTTATTCTTTCGCATGATTGCTGTGACTATTCTGTCTTTTGTGATTCCATATAAATTTTTGGATTATTCTAGTTGTGTGAAAAATGCCATTGGGCTATGACCAGTGTGGCTCAGCTGGTTGGGTGTTGTCCTGCACAGCAAAAGTTTGCCACTTTGATTCCCATTTGGGGTACATGCCTAGGTTGTGGGTTCAGTCCCTAGTCAGGGTGTGTACAAAAGACAACCAACTGATGTTTCTCTCCCTGCATTCCCCTCTCTAAATAAATAAATAATTTCAAAAAAACACCATTGGTATTTTGATAAGGATTGCACTGAATCTATATATTGCTTTGTGTAGTGTGCACATTTTAACAATGTTAATTCTTCCTATCCATGAGTACAGTATATGCTTCCATTTATTTGTATCTCCAATCTTTCTTCAATGTCTTACCATTTTCCAAGTTCAGGTCTTTTATTTCCTTGGTTAAATTTATTCCTAGATTTTTTTTGATGCAGTTGTAAATGGGATTGTTTTCTTAATTTCTTTCTGATAGTTCATTATTGGTGTATAAAAATGCAACCTATCTTTGTGTATTTGGTATCCTGCTACTTAATTCATCAATTCTAATAGCTTTTTAAGTATTTTTTATTGATTATGCTATTAGTTTTCCCAGTTTTTCCCTTTATCCCCCCTCCACTCTGCCCCCCCAACCCTCCAGCATTCTCTCCCACCTCAGTTCATGTCCATGGGTTGTACATATAAGTTCTTTAGTCCTCTGTTTCCTATACCATTTTTATCTTTCCCTACTATTTTATGCCTACTAATTATGCTTCTTCTTCCCTGTACCTCCCCAACCCCCATTCCTCCCTTCCCCCTCCCTATTGACCTCCCTCCACAGGATGTCCATTTCTCTGATTCTGTTCCTGTTCTGGCTGTTTGCTTAGTTTTTGTTTTCGTTGTTTTTCTTTTCTTTTGGGTTCATTTGTTGATAGTTATGGGTTTGTTACCATTCTATTGTTCATATTTTTTATCTTTTTTCTTAGATAAGTCCCTTTAACATTTCATGTAGTAAGGGCTTGGTGATGATGAACTCCTTTAACTTGACCTTATTTGGCAAGTACTTTATCTGCCCTTCCATTCTAAATGAAAGCTTTGCTGGATAGAGCAATCTTGGATTTGGGTCCTTGCCTTTCATGACTTGGAATACTTCTTTCCAGCCCCTTCTTGCCTGCAAGATTTCTTTTGAGAGATCAGCTGACAGTCTGATGGGAACTCCTTTGTAGGTAACTCTCTCCTTTCGACTTGCTGCTTTAAAGATTCTCTCCTTATGTTTAATCTTGGCTAATGTAATGATGATGTGCCTTGGTGTGTTCCTCTTTGGATCCAACTTCTTTGGGACTCTCTGAGCTTCCTGGACTTCCTGGAAGTCTATTTCCTTCACCAGACTGGGGAAGTTCTCCTTCATTATATGTTCAAATAAGATTTCAATTTCTTGCTGTTGCTCTTCTCCTTCTGGTACCCCTATAATTTGGATATTGAAACATTTCAGGTTGTCCCAGAGAGTTCTCAGCCTCTTCATTTTTTTTGATTCTTGTTTCTTTGTTCCGATCCAGTTGAATGTTTATTTCTTCCTTTTGTTCCAAATCGTTGCTTTGAATCCTGATTTCTTTCTTGTCACTGTTGGTTCCCTGAATATTTTGGGTATCTTTCTTTTGTTCTTTCATTTTTCAACCAAGCTCAATCAGTTCTGTGAGCATTTTGATTACCAGGGCTTTAAATTCTCCATCAGTTAGGATGGCAATGTCCTAATCACTTAGTTCTGAGGTTTTGCTCTGTTATTTCATTTGGGTCATATTTCTTTGTCTTGGCATAGCTGATAGGTTGTAAGGGGGCAGGGACCTTAGGTATTCCCCCAGACAGGGCAACCCTCCTTGCTGCGCTGCCTGTGTGGGAGGGGCCGGAGAGGGAGCAATGCAGCTCGCCTGCTCCTCTCTAGCGCACTTTCCAACAGACTCTTGAGTCAGACTGGAAGTATCTCCCACCACGGCAACCCCAGCCGTAGCCCACAGTCAGCTCTGAGTTTCAGTTTTCTCCTTAAGTCAGTCCCTCCCATGCAGCTCCACCGAGTTTGGCAGTCAGCCCTGCTCCTCAGCTGCCTTGCCTCGGTTTTTCTGCCTTACTGGTCTGGTTGTTCTGGTAGATTTTTTCTTTAATTCCTTGGTTGTCGGAGTTCCATGCAGTTTGATTTTTCTGGTGCTTCTGGTTTACTGATTTTAGATTGGTGTTATCCTCCTTTTTGTTGGGAGAGGAAGCGAAGGGTTTCTACCTACACCTCCATCTTGGCCGGAACTTATCAATTTTAATAGTTTTTTGATGGACTCTTTAGGGTTCTCTACAAGTAGTATCATGTCATCTGCAAATAATGAGTTTTACTTCTTCCCTTCCAATCTAGATGCCTTTTCTTTTTCTTGTCTGATTGCTATGACTAGGACTTCCAGAGAAAGTGAACATCCCTTGCCACGTCCTCTTCCAACCATGTTGTCTGACAAGGTCCAGGACGTGGAAAGAAGGAATTCAAGGAATCCATCTTCCTGGAAGAAAACGTAGGATACAAAAGGGGGGCAGTAATTTTCCTGAGATTGCTCTTAATAACTCCTTGTTGATATTATTCATGGTCTTGCTTTGTGTCCTGATTTCACATAAGAATAGGCCATGAAGAAAGAGAGGCTCAAAGCCAGTCAATGATTGATTTTGAGGGAAATTCTGAAGGGACAACTAGTTCTCCCCAGACTATTGAATCATGCCCAAATTGTGTAAACAAGGTGTTTATAAACCTGAGTAAGAAATTATCCTCAATTGTTCCCATAAAAGAATTCATGAATCAGTCAAAACAGGCTGAATTGTTGGTAGATTTTCCCATGCCTGTTCCTTACCCACAGATATAAAGGGTCTTCCAAGAAAACAAGAAAAAACTATATAGACCCCTACCCACAGCCCAGGGATACCCCTGGGTAGCATATTGGATTAATGGTAAATTATGGTATCTCCTAAGAGGAGCTAATAGTCTCCAGAGGGTTCCAGATCCCCCATTGCCTTATACAGGGGCATATAATGAACATGGCATTAGAATGGTCAATAAGGATGGAGTCCAAGTGCCTTATAATAGTCTAAATTTCATGGAAAGGTTAGCTCGGAGCGGACCTCCCTGGTGTTTATTTACTAAGGAACAAAACAGGTCACTACTCCGCCAGCTTGTCAAAGGATTTTGACCACATTTCCCCCTATCATGCAGCAGCTTCAAAAAGAACTTTCTGAATTATCCAAATAGAAATAGAATAAGACATGAGAAAGTCAAGAATGGCCTATATCCTGGAAAATTTAATAAAATTGTCTATCACCTTTTAGGTCAAAAGGTTTATTGTGGCTAGATTTCCTCTCTATCTCTCCTTACGTGTTTGTTTTGGTGATCAAAAGGTGGTGGGATTGTTAGATATTTATATTTTAGGTTTATTGATTTGAATAATTCCAATGAAGTTGTATAAAATAATTTCTTGATCAGAGAATAAAATCCCCTCTAATGAAATAGCCCCTGAATGTCTAAAAGTTGTTGAAGTAACAGCCCCTCCTTTACCTTGAATAGGAATATATATCAATTAGAATTAGACAGGCAAAGAAATGAGAAGCTGGTTAGCTATTACAAACCAAACATGTAGAAACAATTACCAGAGACCTCTATTCAATCGAGCGTATCCTTTTGCCCCATGACAAATTCTGAGAACTTTATAAACAATAAAACATTCAAATTCTGTACATACAGCTATTTCTAATTGTTTGCATTTAATAGGTTACTAGATTAGCATGACCAGATATTTGGGTAAAAAATTTCCTGCTTCACCTAATCACAAATGTTAATCACTGCCAAAAGTGAAAATATAAAAATCTGTTTGTACTTGCAATGAACGGAACAGAACTTTACCGTCCTCTGAGTTGTGTTGTCGTCTGTTACCCATTGCCGACACCTTACCCACCTTCAGGAGACCCTTGACCCAGCTGCGCCGGACCGCAGCAATCCCTGTCTTGTTCCTGATCTTTATTATGTTGAGGTATGTTCCCTTTTTAAATAATTTATTTATAGGGGAAGGGAGGGAAAGAGAGTGGGAGAGTAACATTGATGTGAGAGAGAAACATTGATCAGTTGCCTCTTGCATGCACCCAGACCAGGGATCAAACCTGCAACCCACATGTGTGCCTTGACCAGGAATGGAACCTGCGACCTTCCATTTACAGGAGGATGCTCTAACCAACTAAGCCACACTGGCCATGTTGAGGTCTGTTCCCTTCATTCCCACTTTGATGAGAATTATTATCATAAATGGATGCTGGTTTTTGCCAGATGCTTTTTCTATATCTATTGATATGCTCAATTTTTATCTTTCATTTTGTTTCATGGAATGGTTTTCATTTTTATTCTACAGCTTATTCTGAGGAGACAGGGAAGACTTATTTTTTAAATTATTTTGTTGAAAATGAATAAGTGTTTACGTATTTGCTCAGGTCAGTCCTTTCGGAAAGGTATACAATGAAGTAAAAGAACTTTGTCTTTGGAGCTCAGGCTGCATCTGACAGCTGTGCCCTGCACTCTGCCACTGTGGGAGGAGCCCCGACACTGGAAGACGGCAGTCTCCAGGGAACTCCTTCAGGCTCCAAACACCTCTCTGATGCATAGCAGGGTGCTCTGGTGACAAAATCTCAGTAGGATGCCAGGGACACAGGAGTTAACCCTTGTCTAGGAATGTTTGAATTTTGAGAAGAAGAGGCTTATTAACTCGGAGAAAAAGACTCTCAGAGGTCCAGGCAAAGGAGCTCTCCACCAGCATCCCCACCCCTCCACCCCTTGGAGATGACCTATCCTCTCCCTGAACTCACCTCCCTGCCCTCACAGGGAGGGGAAGGGGGGGAACAGTGGGCGAGGCCTCTCTGCACACCGCTGGTGACACAGTCAGGTGCTTAGTCATTGGAAGACTTGGTGTGAGTGACCTTTAGCCCACTTTGCCTGCCTGGCCTCTGCCTCTGCCACCCCGCTGCTGGGGCTGTGCCCGGGCTCAGAAGGCAGTCCTTCTCCCAGGACACGGCTTGCAAAAACTGCCACTATGTCGTTGCCATGCTGTTATTTTTCTTATAAATCCAGAAGAAAACGGAACTTTCTTCTTGAATCTATGGTTTTATCATGAGTGAAGAAGTGAAAGGCCTAAAATGCCATTTTAAACAATGGAAAGGGCAAATTTCTATGTGATGAAGAGCTTTTAACAAACACCTGGCCAGTTTTTCCCATTTCTGTTACCTTCCTGGCTCAGGAAGGAACTGGAGCTCATGACTCCTGCAAAGGCTGAAAAAGTTTCCTTCTGAAGCTCCAAGTAGTTGTCTTTTTGTTTTGTTTTTGGATGTTTAAACCAAGAAGAAAGGATGCGCACTTTCCTGCTAGGTCCTCTGCCCTGCAATCAGGCCAGCTTTAGAATGAGCAACCCTTCATCAGGTAGTTCATTACTGAAAAAACAATGTATGCGTTTGTTAACAGTGGGGATTTCTGGATGTTGAGCTGTGTGGGTCATTCTTTCCTTTTCTTGCTCATGTATATTTTCTGCACAAACGTATAATAGTAGTCAAATAAGGGAAAGGTTATCTGAAAAACAGCGGTAACCAAATTATATAGCTTTTATGGTAGTGGAAACTCTGGACAAAAAACATTATATTGATATTTAAAAAAAAACTTCAGAGACAAACTTGAGGGGATTTTTTATTATAAATTTAATATGGTTGATTAATGAAAAATCACAATGAAGTACCGAGAAAATGTCTGTCAATATAAAAATTTTAGCAGCATTTCCATAGTTTCAGGCTCTAACATTAGTCATACTTCCTCCCTCCCACCATCAAAAAAGAATCCACTGGGACTACAGTGGAGCATCAAGATGTTTAGCTAAGTAAAGGCCTCAAGGAAATCCTCAAATCCAGTGTATTGTCTGATATTTCAACCTCCCCCAGGCCAGATTTCTAGAGTGTCAAAGGGCTCGCCTCAGTGTTTGAGACAAGAATTCCTTTCTTCCGAATGCAGGGGAGAACAGGAGTGAAAGTTAGAACTGGACTTGAGATGTAGTGCTTGATTACGTGTCCTTAACATCTGTGCGTTCTCTACACTGACGACGGGGAACGGCCACTGTGGGGCTGACCAACATCGGGCACGCGGCAGCAGTGGCGGGGTGGGTGGGCTGGGGAGACAGAAGTGGGACATGCACCTGCTGGGGGCCGGTGCCTCACCACACCCAGTGCTCCGGGCAGGCCAGAGCGTGGTGGTCTTGCTGCAGCCCAGGTAACGGCAGGATTAATAGGAAGGGAGACAAACAATATGAAAATATAATACTGGCAAACTATTCCCCTGCTTCTTTGGTACTTTCCAAAATTCTCTGATCAAAACAGTATAAGGGAAGCGCACACCATTAAAAAATTACAGTTTTAAGTATTTACAGAAGCAATTATCATATATTACAAACCAATACACAGTATATGAACAGACTCCTCAGTGAAAGCACTTGTGAACTCCGGTTCCAGTATTATTCAACAGCACTCCAATGTGCACATACTTTCCCGGATTTGTACCATCCACCCTGTATCTCAGTCATCTTACAGTATGTTCAATGGGAAAAACAGCGTTTCCCAAGTAGGCTTTCCTTTTAAAAGGTTCTCAAAATTTGCCACTGAAATCGCTATGTACAAAGATTTGTTGAATATTGAATTCTAGGCAATTACCTCCGCTCCCATTTTGAATATATTTGAAATAATGCTACCTATTCTATGTATACAGTATATATATATTTAATATATAAGTAACTGCACCACGTTATATCACCACAATACCAGTTGAATGCACATTACTATGTACAGTAGTTAAGTTAGCTCTGGAGGATGCCTCTACCGCCTAGGTGAGCAGTGTGGTTTGGAGCCACCTGGAGGAGCATGGAGAAGCTGGTGAGAAACAGCCCGTGCGTGGGCGGGACATGTGGACATGCGTGACGTGCGGGCACACGCCTCCCGCACATCCCCATGCCAGACTATCCCTTGTTTACCGGTTGGAAGAGGACAAATCACACATAGGGGAGGACCCCGTACATGAGGAGAGCCATGACAGCAGCACTGAACAACCCAGCCACGGGGACGGTCACAAACCAGGCCACAAAGATGTTCCGGAAGAGGCGCCAGTCTACAGCCTTGCGGGAGCGGATCCAGCCCACGGCCACCACAGAGCCCACCTGCAGGAGCACAGACGGTTGAAGTGAGGGGAGGCCCACAGACTGGGAGGCACGACACCAAGTCTCCATTGGACCAGTGTGAACCCAGTCATCTTTAAATTACATTATAGTTACCAATTCTTTCCCTTACATTTGCTAAAAGCTTCTAAAATCATGTAGATTTTAGGTATAATTGTTTCAGGATTACTCTATTCAGTAAACAGATCTGATGCACTTCCCCACCTATATATTCTGCTCTATTTGAGTGGAACTTTAACCAGTTAAATGGTTCCTCTGCCCTCTGTACCATAACTCATTTGTAAAAAACAAATTTGGTTGGGGCTGTATTAGAGGAGAACTGTCATTTCCCACCCAGTACCAGCACGTGTCTGTCTGTCTGTCTGTCTGTCTCTCTCTCTCTCTCTCTCTCTCTCTCACACACACACACACACACACACACACACACACACACACACGACGTGGTCCTCCCTTTGTTCTCACCTCCCGCTGAGGAAGCTGAGTGTTTGCAGCCTACGGCCATCATCAGACACTAACAGCAATAGAGTTACTGAGAAGTAGGGGGACCAGAGGGCAAGAATCAGAAAATTAAATTAGAAATTAGAACTCTAAAACTTTAAATCAGTAGTGTTTCCTATAAGCCATTCCAAACCCAAAGGCAGCCTGAGTAGCCACCTGCATCACCAACAACGATGAGCAATGTGGTTAATCCCCAGAGAAGAGCAGTCCCAAACCACCCCATATGGAATTAGAGCATTCTGGATAGCCCCACTCTGGTGTCCTATTAAAGAGTTCAGAGGACCATCTGTATTAAATACTGGTACACTTAGAAGGAAACATGAGTAAATGACATCTACCCAGATAAGTGAAAGAATCTCACTGTACACAATAGTTTCCACCTTTCTTTCCTGCCAAGTTCCCAATGTTTGCCCACCTTCTAACGGAAACTATTGCTGTCAGTGCCTAACAAGTAAGTGGGAGAGGAAGCAGAGAGGCAGAAAAAGCAAACGCAGGGCCTAAGTACCTGGAAAACCTGATGGGACTGTTACGATTTTACGTGGACATCGACAATCTGAATGTTCCCAGATTCACAGCTTCGCTCACGTAGGGCCTCATTCCTAACACCATCCCACGGCTCCCGCATTTGCCATCTGGGGGCTGCTGAGAGCAGACGGAACACCGGGTACGACGGTGTGTCACGGGGGGATGGCACCTGTGAACTCTTCTTAGCATTCTGATCGTATGGACTTGGACAAGCGTCTTCGTCCACTGTCTGCCCCTGAGAGCCAGGGCCCCGGCCTCTCACTACTGTAGTGACTAGCTCTGGCCTTTGTCCAGAGGTCCATGGTCAGTGACACTGGACAAACAGACTGGAATGCAAGCTGAGCTCTGTCTTGAGCCTCCTTGATGGATGACGCCCACTGTGATCCCATGTTAAGGTAACTTGTTTTAGTGCCAACAAGCTATTCTAACGCTCGTCTGCAGCTCTAAGGACACAAAACCTATCACATGATTCGTATAGCTCTTTTAGGGTAGCGACAACACACATTGATTCACTAAGGTCCCGTGCAAATTGGATATAAATCCTTAGTAGCACCTCCTTACTTTAGTATGAATAAAAATATTGGGGAAATGACATTTAAAGATAACTACATAAGAATGTAGTTTTTATAGGCATTTTATACTTCTAATTTTTATCATATTGCATTATAGAATTTAGTGTTACTAGCAAAATTAGCAGTCTTGGTTATAACACTTCACTCTATAGAGCAGTATAGGTTAGCTTATGAATAGAGTTTGGTAAATAACAGTAACAATGGAGAAAAACCAAACTTGGGCTGTTTTTTCCTGAGATCTTTCAACTGGTATAAAATTGTTTGCCTTCGTCCTGGATGGTGTGGCTCAATGGATTGAGTGCTGGCCTGTGAGCCAAAGGGTCACTGGTTCAGTTCCCAGATCAAGGCACATACCGGGGTTGGGGGCCAGGTCCCCAGTTGGGGGCATGTGAGAGGCAACCACACACTGATGTTTCTCTCCCTCTCTTTCTACCTTTCTTCTCCTCTTTAAAAAATAAATAAATAAAATCTTTTTAAAAAACAGTCTGCCTTCACTAGACTTCCTCAAATACAGGGTGAATCATTAAAAAAGACAGTATAATGCTTATTTTCAAGCAGCCCAAAAGACTATTTATGCCTACAGAAAAGTTCAAGCCCCATTTCCTGGGGAAAGAATATATTTAGTAACACACATTTCCCCTGGGCTCCCACACATCACAGTGAACCGAAGCTGAGGTGGAGAGAGTGGGAAGATGCTGCTGTTCATTCCACGTGGTGGTGTTTGACGTGCTTCAGTGAACAAATGCTCTTTCGGGATGGATTTTTAAATAATCGCAGTTAGAAAAGTAACAACGGCTGCAGTACGGCAGGGGACACCACCTGCCTCCCCCTGCCTCCCTACTCTGTACTGGAGAGGCGGGTGGGCAGGGCACCAGAGAGCAGGCACTGGGCTGCTCGCCGGTTGTGCCAATATGCTGGACCAGTGGGTTACCCTCTCACGCTTCGGCGTCCTCGTCGGTAACACAGGGGTAACATGAGCACTCACCTCCAAAGGTCTGAGGGAGCACTGAACAATTGTTCACAGTGCACCTAAAACAGTGCCCAGCAGAGTACCTGCCCCACACATGTTAGTTGTGATTGGTCACCACGATTATGATTACGATGGCCAGGAGGTACACAGCATGAGGTGATGGTCTGATGGCTCTATCACATGCTAAATGCATGACCTTGGGAAAGCGACTGAACTCAGGGAGCCTCCGTTTTCTTGTCTGTGAATCGGGAATGCCAGGACCAACTTCAAAGGGTGGCCATAGGGACTAAATGACATTTTGCACATACAGGGGTGGGCAAAAGGAGGCTTATAGATGTGCGCACATGCAGCAGAGTTTATTTTGTATTATTTACTATTACATTATTTATTTGTATTGTTGTCCTTATTGTTATTATTTCACATTCTTACTTATGACGTATCTTTTAAGTAATGATGGCTGCTGATTTACCTACTCTTGCCCATCCCTGTATAAAGCACTAAACACAGTGCCTGGCGCACTCGGTATAGACTCAGTCAGTGGAAGTAATTTTTACAGTGAAATTTGTGGAAGCTGAAGTTATTCTATCTTTCTTAGCAAAATAGAAGAACAGAGGGAAACAAAACAAAATGAAAACCCCTCCAATGAGGCTGATTCCAGGTGCTGTAGCACTCCAGTCTGGTCAGTGGGCCCACTAGAAGTGCTCCCCCAAACGCTGCCTGGCCTTCGTATCTGAAGCGCTGAGTCATTCGCATTTGCTTATGAACACGCTGGCTGGAGTTTTTAAATTGTGTGTAAAGTAGATGGTGGCTGGTTGGTCACTGGTGTTTAAAACAGTACCTCACACACAGCAGGTACACAAAAGTTTTACTTAAAAAAAAAGACTTTATTTATTTTTAGAGAGAGGGGAAATAGGGAGAGACAGAAACATCGATGTGTGGTTGCCTCTCACACAGCTCCGACTGGGGACCTGGCCCGAAAGCCAGGCATGTGCCCTGACTGGGAATCAAAGCAGTGACCCTTTGGTTCACAGGCTGGCACTCAATCCACTGAGCCACACCAGCCAGGGCCAAAGGGGATTTTCTTGTATGATACAAGCGAGAAAAAAAAATTCTGCAGGTTACTTTTGCTTTGTTGAAGTTAGGGAATATTTTTGTCTATAGGTGACCCATTACAAGATGTTTCAGAATTTTCCAGACCTAGGTCATTAGACCTGGGTTCTAGTCCTGGCTCCACTGTGACCATGGATAACTGCCTGAGGCTCACGAAGCCCCGTCCTCTCCATTATCTTTAAGGTTCCTTACAGCTCCAACATTCCGCCCTGCAGCAAGGAATTCTGTCTTGCACAGGCCCTGAGGTTTAAAGCCCCTGGCAGTGAGCAATATTACCCATTAACCCTCATTTGGATTTACTCGAAGGCAGTACAGTCACTCTGACCATCATATAAGGAAAAAGAACGGAAATGACCGAGTCTTACAATTCCACGGAGATGGTTCTGCTTATCTCTAGTTCCACTGTCAACTCCCAGTCCCCTGCAATGGGTTGGAACTGAGTGGCATGCCCCCATTTGAGCCTACAAATGCGGTTAGCGCGCACATGACTTCAACGCACAATCCACTGTGGAAACAATGAGAGAAACAGGACACATGGACAGTGCGAAGCACACATCGAAGGAGGGGAAGCACTGCCAGACATGCATGGAAACGCCAGGTCCGCACGACCACAGGCGTCGCACAGCAAGTGGCGAGGGAGAGGGGGACAGTCCGAGAAAAGCCAACGCCCCCACATCCAACAATGCTTGATGGAGCACTCCCAGCAAACTAGTAGGTGATGTTTCTCACAAACAACAACACACAGAGTGCGACAAGCTCTTCCTAGAGTCACCGGGCGACTGTGGACCTGTCCTGGCTGCCTGGAGGAAAGATGACAGGGCCGGGGCCTACCTTGCAGTGTGTGGTACTGACGGGAAGGCCCACGTTGGAGGCGATCACCACCGTGAACGCGGACGCCAGTTCGATGGTGAAGCCGCTGTGGGGGAGACAGGAGACATATCACAGGCGCCCTTTGTATTGGCCCCATGGATACCCCAAGGCTGCCAGAGTCTCCCCAGAACCTCCTTTGAATTGACTGTCAGCTTCTGGCAGGGCCAGATGACACAGACAGAACAAGAAACTGCTGTACAATGACAACGATTCACACCAAGGCTCTGCATTGCACTGTTTACAGCCTCGAAGAGCCTTATTTTTCTGGAATGTTTTCAAAACCCACACACTGTTGTAAGTGGGTCAGAAATTCCTGCTGTGTAAAAAATGGTCACTTGTCATTTTTAAAGTGGCATACAAAAGACTATACTCTCATTTTTCAAATGTGTTCTTACTACCAAAAAGTGAATTTTCTCAGATGACTAATTTTCGTGAAGTCAATTTTATAAAAGAATTATTAAAATTAATGTCAAGAGGGAAAAAAGATTACAATAGGTAGGCAGTTCCAACTTTTCATTGTATCCTTCTAAAATTCTCTTATGAGTCTGTTATTTAATCCCCAATCTACCCAAAGGTTAGAAAAAAGGACAACAGGACTACGGCGAACACCCTGAGTCAGACCCCACCTCAGAGGGCAGCGGCTGCCAGAGGAAGGATGTGCCTAGTAGCACCAGAGGGGTGGCCGGTGAGAGCTGCTTCCCTCCAGCAGGTGGAGCTGGTGTGGCAGAGAATCTTTGGGAAAGGCACACCCTTGCTCCCCACTTGCTCTCAGGAGCTCACGCTGGGCAAGACCACCAGTGGGAGAAGATGGGGGGCTGCCAGGTGGTTCTTTTTCTCTTCCCTCCTGCTCTGCCTCAGCTTCTCCTTCCTTCCATGTTCCCACCCTCTAGTTTTATCTCACTTATCTCAGTGCCACAGTGGGCGGGGCCCAAGACTGCCTGAGGGAGGGCCATGATGGGTGGCCAGAGAAGGTGGGGTTTGCTTACCCTCTGCCCTCCTCCCTGTGACTCCCAGCTGTAGAGAGGCTGTGCTGAGGGGCCGGGGCATGACAGCAGCATGGGAGGGCTCAGACTTATCGACTCTGCACGGCCTCCAAGGGCCACCAGCCCTGTCAGTCCAGCCTGCAGCCCCTGGCTTACCTGGACGGCGTGATAGGAGTGAGGTCCTTCCCCATGGTCTGGATCACTCTTCGTCCCCATACCCAGAGCCCTGTGCAAATCCCGACTCCTCCGTAAAACAGCAGCCAGACAGGCGTGGATGCTTCTTGCAGGACTGCGCCTTGTTCGTAAATCAGCCACAGAGCGACCAGGGGACCGATGGCATTACTGGGAGGATGAATAAAGTAGATGAGTTACACAAACGCTGTACGGACAGACAGACAGCACTGCACACAAACACAGTGACTTCTCAGTCTTGAGAACAGCCCTTCTCACTGTAGTTGTGGCTTGCCTATATAATCTAGTGGTAATAAAAGAGATTTATTAATTTTTTCATTGTGGTAAAAAAGCAACAGAAAACTTACCATTTTAGTCATTTTTAAGTGTACGGTTCAGTAGTGTCAAGTATATTCACATTATTGTAAAATAGCACTCCAGAACTTTTTCATTCTGTAAAGCTAAAACTCTACAGCCATTAAACAATAATTCCCTTTGCCCCCTGCCCCCAGCCCCTGGAAACCACCACCTTGCTCTGTTGCTATGAACTTGATCACTCCAGGTACCTCATATAAGTGGAATTACACAGTATCTGTCTTTTGAGACTGGCTTATTTCACGTAGCGTAATGTTCTCAAGACTCATCCGAGTTAGAATTTCCTTCCTTACTTTAAGGCTAAATATTCCACTTTGTGCACACGCCACATCTTCTTTATCCGCTGACAGACATGCGCTGACAGACATTCCACCTCTTGGCTACTGTGAATAATGCCTCAATAAACACAGGTGTACAAATATCTCTTTAAGACCCTGCTTTCAATTCCTTTGGGTAAATAACCAGAAGTGGGACTGCCGGATCACAAGGGAGATGGAACCTGCAACCTTGGTGCGTCGGGATGTCCTTCTAACGAGCTGAGCTCCCCGCCCAGGGCCTACAGTAGCCACCTTGATGTGCATGGGACTTATTACGGTAGCTTTTTAGAGATGTTGTATTGGAAAATCACAAGAAGTGGACACACAAATCAAGTTCTTTCTACTCCTTCTTTTTTTTCTCTATTTCTTTCCATTTTCACTGCCAGCACTGCTACTAATATTAGCTACCAGTTATGGACGGCTGTGTCGGGTCCCACACAGTGGGACCACAAACACTGCTAATCACTGGTCCCCACACCCACCCTGCAAACTAGGCGCTGTCACTCCCACTTCACTGACAAAGAACCAGATGCTGAAGTCGCATCACCAGCAGGAGGCAGGATCAGGGCATGAGCTCGGGAGCGACCAAGGTGCTCCTGTCCTTTCCCCGAGCCCACTTCCTTTTTGGGGAGAAGCTACAGCTTTCCTTTTTTCCCCCAAATTTGTAATTAAGACGTTATTCATTTAGAGCAATTTAAGGTTCACAACAAAACCAAAGTGAAGGTGCAGAGATTCCCATATAATCCCTGCTCCCACACAGGCACAGCCTCCCTCATCGTCAACATCCCCAAGATGGGAAGAATTGACAACTTGACAGTATTGCATTTTCCTAGCCTTGAACATGAATAATCTCTCCATTCGTTTAGATCTTCTTTGATTTCATTCATCTGTTTGGTAGTTTTCCACATGTAGATAGATCCTTACATATTTTGTTAGATTTATACCTAAGTATTTCATTTTGAGGGATGCTAATGTAAATAATATATTGTGTTTTATTTTTTATTTATTCTTTTCAGGACACAGAATTTCCTTTAAATATTTTTTCGGGGGGAAGGAGACCACACTTGGACTCAGTGAACAGAAACATTTCTAATGGTGCAGAGTCTTTCCTTTTTTACACTTGTCTCACTCTGGTTTCATCAGGAACGGGTTCCGGCAGCTCGGGCTCCTTTCCACGGGCTCTCACAAAGGGTGCTTCTCTAGGTGGAGCAGGCTGACGCTTTAGCGGAACCCAGGTACTCTTCTCTCTGGCTCCCTTCTTTTCCTGATCATTTCCTTCATACATTTCAGGCAGCTATCTCGGTTCTTAGAGCGCTTAATATGCTCAACGTGTATATTAATTCTCGTGGCAAGAATCTTGCCCTCGTTTGTCAACAACAGTGCCTGCCGCATGCTGGGTGACAATGTGGACTCCTCGTTTTGCCAGGGGGACATTTGTGGGGCACTCCTTTTTTTAATGTAATCTTTATTATGTGTTTTTCCATTATCATTTAGTCCCCTTATACCTCCCGTCACCCCAGGGGGCATTCCTTTTTGAACAGTGCCCCTACCCCCAATGTCTACAATATCACCTTTCTTGTAGATCTGCATATATGTGGGTGGCCAAAGGAACAACTCCACACTTTCCGAAAGGCCTAGAGAATATAATGGGTGCCTCTCCCCTTTTCCTTGTGTTAGTCACTTTGGTGAATTACTGAAAGATGGCAGTTGTGGCCGAAAAGCAGCAGTATTGTGTTTTAAATTTCAAATTTCACCTGTTAGTAGTTGCCATGTGCAGAAGTGATTTTTCTATATTAACCTTATATCCTGTAACCTTGTTATAATTGCTTGTTAGTTCCAGAAGTTTTTGTTGATTCTTTCAGATTCTCTACATAGACAATCATATCATCTGCGAACAAAGACAGTTATTTCTTCCTTCCCGATCAGTGTACCTCTTATTTCCTTTTCTTGTCCTATTGCATTAGCTAGAACTTCAGTAAGGTGTTGAAAAGGACTGATGAAAAGGGACGTCCCTGACTTGCTCCTGTTTCTAGTGGGCAAGCCGAGTTTCTCATCATTAAATATGATGTTAGTTGTAGGTTTTTTGGAGATATTCTTTACCAAGTTGAGGATGTTCCCCTCTATTCCTAGTTTATTGAAGGTTTTTTTTTTTTTTAATCATAAATAGGTGGTAGATTTTGTTAAATGCTTTTTTAAAAATCTACTGACATGATCATGTGACTTTTCTTGTTTTACATTTGATGGATGACATTAATTGAATTTTGTATGTTGAACCAGCCTTGCATACCTGGAATAAATTTCACTTGGTTATGCTGTATATTATTTTATACTCCGCTGGATTCACTTTCCTAATACTGTGTTGAGGACTCTTATATCTATGTGCATGAGAGATACTGTTCTGTGGTTTTCTTTTCCTTTAATATCTTTGTCTAGTTTTGGCAATAGGATAGCTTTGGCCTTATAATTGTATAAGTTAGGAAACTGAATTAGGAAGCAGTCTCTGTGCTTCTGTCCTCTGCATGAGATTGCAGGAAATTAGTATATTGTCTTCTAAAATGTTGGTAGAATTCATAAGTAAACCTTGGTACTTTCTGTTGTGGAAGACTTAATTATTGATTCAATTTCTTTGGCAGATATAGGCCTATGCAGATAGTCTATTTCTTCTTGTGTGAGTTTTGACAGATTGTTTAATGCAAGGAATTGGTCCAATGTCGTCTTCACCATCAAATGTGTGGGCATGGGGTACTGCTTTATCTTTTTAATGTCCACAGGATATAGAGTGATGTGTCTTCTTTCATTCCTGTTACTAGTAACTTGTGGTCTTGTTCTCTTGTTTCTCATTTAGCCTAGTTAGAAGCTTATCAACTTTATTGATCTTAAAAAAAAATCTGTGGTTTCATTGATTTTCTCTATAGATTTCCTGATTTCAATTTCATTGATTTCTGCTCTTATTATTTCTTTTATTCTTTTTACTTTGGATTTGATTTGCTTCTTTTTTTTCTAGTTTCCTAGGATGAATATTTAGATTATGGATTTTTTAAATTCTTTCCTAATAAATGTATTCAATGCTATACACTGTCCTCTAAGCCTATTTTGCTGTATCCCACAAATATTTGTTTTTATTTCCATTTAGTTTAAAATATTCAAAAATTTATCTTAATATTTCTTTGATCTACATGTTATTTACATGTGTGTTATATAATTGCCGCATATTTGAAATTTTCCAATTATCTTTCTTTCATTGATTTGTAGCTTAATTTCATTGCGGTCTGACAGCAGACATTATATTAGTTCTATTCTTTTCAATGCATTCAGGTATGTTTTATGGTCTATTTTGCTGAATGTTTCATGCAAGCTTGAGAAGAATGTGAATTCTCCTGCTGTTGAAATCTGTAAAAGTAAATAATATATAGTTGACTGACGGTGTTGTTGAGTTCAACTACATCCTTACTGACACCTGCCTGCTGGATCTGTCCCTGTCTGCTCTGTCCAAAATTAATATCGTTAGCAACTTCCGTTTTTTTTATTAGCGTTAGCCTATTTTCCTCCCACTTACATTTAACCTGCATGTGTCTTTAAGATGGGGTTTCTTATAGGCAACATATAGTTAGGTCTTGTTTTTCGATCCAGTCGGACAATCTCTGTCTTTTAGCTGGTACATTTAGACTGACATTTGAAGTGATTTTAACCTACCTAGATTAATATCTATCATATTTACTGCTTTTTTTCTATTTGTTACCCTTGTTCTTTGTTCTATTTTGTCTTAACTGAATATTTTTCATGATTCTTTTTTCTGTCCTTTCTTAGTGTATCAGTTGCTCTTTTTACCTATTTCTAGCCCTGGGTCCCCCTGGAGTCTTTAAACTCTCAGAATTGTCACCACTGTGCCTGTGGGAATTCCTGCTAGCGTTCAGATTTTCCTGTGCGCACTGGTTCCCACAGCAGTCCCCGTTCAGGAGCCTCTACTCTGTGACTCTGGAGTTGAATACATCTCCAATCTTGGGGGCAGGGGTTTGTCCTGTGTCCTCCTCTCTCTTCTGGGTCCAAAAAACAGTTGTTGATTTTTCAGTCTGTTCAGGTTTTCACTTGTTTTTAGGACGCAGCCACAACTCCCAAGCTCCTTCCGTGCAGAGCTACACACAGGCTCCGAATGGCTTCTGCAGCCCCAGTCTCCTCCCGTCCCAGTCTGGGCTCCCAGTAGACAGAATGTGGGTGGAGAGTCACAAGGAACTGGCTCTCAAGCCTACTTCTCTCTGGCTGTGTTATCCCAGACAAGAACTGCCACATTTCTGAGATTCCAATTCCCTGTCTTTGACGATACCACTGATAACCTCTGATCGCTGGAGACAGATCAGAATAAATAACAAATGGCTCAGCTCTGAGGCCAGGTATAAACCTAGTAACTGTGTGCTGGAGGAATACAGGCCCCCTCTCTTCACTGTCACAGTATTGTTTCTAGAACACTGCTGTTATCAGACCACATCCCCACATGAAAGCCTCAACACCAGCCCCAAACGGTAAGCAAGTGCTCTCAACTCTGGTCAGCTGTTGGAGTTACCTCCTAAACTCTTCCTTTGGCCTGGAAATTCTGTTTTGGGGTGGTTTTTTACTTTCCCATCTATATGTATTTCTATCTCCCTAACTGGAATTTAACCTCCTGAAGGACGGGGACCCAACTCATAACACGTCCTCAGTACCAGGCCTTCGGTAAAGAATGCCTGATAAAGAGGAGGAGGAAGGGGGGGTGGGTCTGGGGACGGGCAGTCAAAAAATTAAAGCAGGACCAAACACGGCGCCTTAAAGGAAACAACACAGCAAGACCCGTCTAACATTGAACAGAACAAAAGATGTCCAGGTCTCCTGTCTGGCGGAAAGGCTCCTTAAAAAAAAGGCCAAAATGCACTTGCATGGGGACAGGCAGTGTGCAGAAACCCACGGCTGAAAGCAGAGTGTCATCTAACCAAAATGCACCAATAGCATGTCTTCCTGATTTGGACAGGAATACTGGCCCTGCATAAAAATTATAATAATAGTAATAGTAAAAATGTATAGAAACTGATTGTAGAAGGAACACTGTCGTAAGCACATTTATAAAGCATCTCACTTAATCCTCATGAAAGCCCTATGAAGTTGGTATTAATTTTACCCCCATTTTACAGATTGGGATACCGAGGCTTTGGGAAAATCAAGCAACCTGTCACTAACTATCCAACTAGGAAAGGCAGTAGGGGCTCTCTACATATCCGTATGTATTTCCTACATATGCCAGGACTCCATGACCTGCTAGCCTTAGTCTACACTCTCCCTCTGTGGCCTTGCTGCTCTCCCTAGAATATATCAGGCATATTCCTGCCTCAGGCCTTTGCACCTGCTGTTCCCTCTTCTTGAAATGCTTTTCCTGCAGATGCTTACATGGCCGGATCTCTTCACCCTTTCAGATCTCACTTATGGAGCCCTTACCTGAGCAGCCTATCTAACAGTGCAATCTCCAGCAGTCCCAATCCCCTTTCCAGTTTATTTTCCCCTTGACCATTTATCACTGTCTAGTCTATCACTTGTGCTACTTCATTTATTTGTTTACTGTCTGTGCCCCACCCCCACCATGACCGGCAGGGACTTTTGTCTGTGCTGTTCGCTGCTGTATCCCAGCACCCAGAATAGTACCTGACATGTGGCAGACCTCAATGCATACTTGTTCAACGACTGACGTCCTTACCTCACATCATTGCCACCGTGTGCGAAGGATCCAAAACAGGCAGTAAGGACCTGCAGAAAATGGAACAGGAGGTGGACCTCGGCGGTGTCTTTCTCTTCTTTCTCTTCTTCTGCAGGGTCCTCTCGAGGCTGGTCAGAATCTGTCAGCTCAGATGCCAGCTTCATTTCCACACCTCCTTCCTCTGCCTCTATCTCAGCTTCGGCTACTGCATTGCAGTAGCTTGAGTAGCTGTCATAGCGAAGTCTCTTTTTAGAATAGGACACGGTGTCACCCACCAGCTTTTCGCTGTCCTCTGGTGCCGACGAGTCAGCGGCTTTGAAAGTCGAGTGGACCGGCATTCCACAGATGGCCGCCGTGTAGCAAGTGTAGCTGTTGTTCCGCCGAAGCAGCCTGTAGTTGTTCTCCTGC
This sequence comes from Tonatia bakeri, assembly GCA_004024845.1. Lineage (NCBI taxonomy): Eukaryota > Metazoa > Chordata > Mammalia > Chiroptera > Phyllostomidae > Tonatia > Tonatia bakeri. The sequence continues at coordinate 77,042 of PVIA01005699.1, forward strand.
ACGGGCCGCTCCTCGGGGCCCCGGTCCGTGTGGATTTTGTGCAGCAGGTCCTTGTAGAGCCCCGAGTCCTTGTGCACGGTGTGATACACGTGCCCATCACTCCTCCTGTGGCTGTCAAAGCCAAACGTGCCGTTGGAGATGGGCGATTTCACAGAGCCATGAGTCATGGAGAGTGCCCTTCCTGGAAAGGGTTAAAAGAAGGCATCACTTTCTAGCCTTCTGAATATAAGTCACACAAGGAAATACTCCCCACTGTTTCATAATGGTAATCTCAGCGAGGCTGGGTCGTTACGGGTGATGCAGGTTTTTCCCACATGCCTATTTTCTAAATTGACCATAAAGGACATGTAATACGATTAAAATAAAAAAGAAACTTGGAGACATACTATAAAAGGGTAAAACTAATAATATATTTTTAAAATAATGTGATTTTAAGTTCTAAAAAGTGTCTTTCAGAAATTACTATAGCATTCTTCACAATTTCTAGTAATCAATAGAGGGAGAATCCTTATAAGGGATGTATTTTAGAAAATGTCATACATAAGGGGCAAAATCCAGTTTACAAGGGACTTATTTTAGAAAATGTGATATATAAGGGCAAAACTCAGCTTGCTGTGAGACAGATATTCTAGGTGCTCCTTAAAAGGCCAACCATGACCCTCAAAGGCAGTGTCTGTCAGATCTGTGGGGCAGAATTAACTTGCTTCCTCTGGGCCACATCGGAGACCACACCTACAGAGAGTGGGTACCAGGGCCTTACCTGGCACAGAGGTGGGAAGCTGCCCTGGCAGAGGCTGGCGCTCACCCATTATCCTCCTCAAATGTTATGGGACCAAAGGACACCCCAGAACAGTCTTGCTGTTTTCTGAGGTTTCTGTGATTCTCCGGGGGGAGACTGCTGTGGTTCCGGTTTTAGCTTTCCCTTTGTGTCTGTCCCAAGGAAGGCTCCTTGTTAAGCTGGATAAGCCAGCCTTCAGCAGTGAGGTAACTGCGCAGCATGAAAACTCCGCAGGAGCAGCTGAGCGGGCTGCAGAGGCACCGTGTGCACCCTTGGCGCCACTGATAAGACCATAAATAGTTCTATACATAGTTCTTGGAAGAAGCGCGCAGGGTAAGAGTAACCCTGCTCTGCTGACTGAGGGTCGGTCTCCTAAGGTCTCCCGAGCCCCTGGGTTTTCTCAAAACATAAAATTGGGGGACGCTTTTGTGCACTAAAACCTAAGCCCCCACATTCAGGCCCAGCTGTGTACCCACGGAACGGCTCTCTGCCACCAGGCAAGCCCAAGCCCTCCGCACAGCTCTTACCGTAAGAGGCCCGGGGGTGGCTGCCCGCTGCTGTGCTTTCTGGGGCCACTGGTGTCTCCCCAGCCGACCCAGTGAGAGGGACGGTGCTGTCGTCATTAGCCTTGGCACCTGGTAGCTCTTTAAATACTGGGGACTCCGCTTCCTGAATTTTATTGAGGCTTTCATCAGAGACTCGTGATAAAGCACCTTCTTTTTGTAATTTGCCTAAAGAAAATACAGTTACAGCTGAAAATTTTAGAAGCCTGCTTTTTGTTGAAAAAATAAGTATAAAAAATGAATACTTACCTTTATACCTCAGTACTTACTTTGGACATGAAACAAACAATTTATCGCTAGATAGAGAAAATGAAGTAGAGAGTTCAATTGATTATCTGGGAAACTTAAGGCTGAAAATTCAGCTATTGGGGAAAAGATGGGGGCATGGAGCCTGAACTAGCTCATGAAACCCCAGCAAAACAGTCAGGGTTAGATCTGATCCCAGGGCCCCCGTACAGGGCTAACAGCCCGTAACTCTATAACCATCTGGACTGGCCTCTGTTTTCTTAAACTAGCCTCAGAATCACTGAGATGTTTATCCTTTTTGTCTTCATAGATGTTGTTATGGTCTGTTTGGTTTTCTTCTATTCAATAAATTATTGTTCTGCAAATTGTAAGTCACTAAAGCTTAGGAAATAAGTAAATCATTTTTCTCAAAAAAGAAAAAAAAACAGACCCTACTTACTTTTAAAAACGCTTTACCTTCAAAAGAACCAAAGGATTTTTAAAAAGCCATTTTAAAGCTCAACGGCACTCTTTTAAAATCAAATCTGACACATGATGCTGCTGATTTAATGATGTCTCACCTACAGAAATGAAACAGAAATGATCTGCTCGGTCCCTCTGCTGCATACACTCACACAGTTTCTGCCCCTGTCATCTCCCCAGATCTCCCCAGTCAGATGAATAGAAACAAAATGTTAAACTTAATTTGTTACATGCTACAGGGAACAAGAAATGTACATACGGATCTATTGACCTCAAGTTGCTTATAATCTAGGGGAGAGAACATTTGCACAGAGCATACCAATTAAAACAAAAATTACTAACACATGAGTCTAGTATTATTTTCTGCATTTCATTCACAAGCAAACTGAGGCACAAGGAGGCGGAGTCATTTGCAGGGTCATGCAGGTACGGAATTCAGGCAGTTTAGCTCTATGTTGCGTGCCCTCGAGCCTTGGTCTGTTTAGAACAGGAAATATAAACTGAAATATCAAAACGCATGCCATTCATTCACACACGTGCGCGCGCACGCGTGAATCTGCTAGAAAGCCAGAATGGGGAGCAATGTCAGTTTCTTTTTGTGACTTTAAAGCCTAAAGCTAGAAAACAAAGGTTTTGTGGACATTTGGATTTGGCTATTAGGAAAAACCTTTTTTAAAAAATCACAGCACTTAAGTATGGTTTATCACTCCCATGCAGTTAAATCAAGCAGCGTGTTTAAGGGGGCTCCTCTTAGGCTAGTACTCGGTATGAACAGAGGAGGAGACGTTAATATTTACTACCCACAGACAGCAGGGGGCAGCTACCCGGGAGAGGAAGAACCAGCACCAATGTTGCCTCACTATTTAGTTAGAGGCTGTATGTGCCAATATGGATTTTTTATCATTAGTTTTTAAATCTGCATGCAGTAATGGTCTCTGTGTGTATACAGTCCTGATTCTAACACGTCAGGCTCCTGCAACCCTCATCTGCGTCAGGGTGGAGAAGGGTTCCATCACTCCCCAAAGCTCCCCACAGTCAAACCCTTTGCCCAAACCTAAGCCTTGACAACCCCTGATCGGGCCTCTGTCCCTACACTTTTGTCTTTTTCAGGATGTCATATAAATAAAACCATATGATCTTTAATTTTCTGAAACCGGCTTCTTTTACTTGGCCTGATGCCTTTGAGATTCATCTATGTTGTTACAGGTATCAGTGGTTCATCTTTTCCACCGCTGAGTAGTATTCCAACACAGGGTTACACCATAGTTTATTCATCTTGTGCACAATCTGCCTAGTTTTGGGTGATCACAAGTAAAGCTGCTATAAACATTCAGACCCACATTTTTGTGTAAATTTAACTTTTCATTTCTCTAGGGTAAATACCCAGGAGTGGGCACCTGTGTACTTAATCCTGTAAGAAACTGCCAAGCTGTCTCCTTGAGTGGCTGCCCCATACTGTATGAGAGTTCCACTGCTCCTTATGCCCATCAGCACTGAGCACTTTTTAATAATGCTATTCACACAGGTATGTAATGATGTCTCCCTGTGATCTGTCACTTGCTTTTCCCTGACAGCAAGTGATGTGGGCCTCTTTTCAGGGACTTATCCGCCCCTCTTTGATATCCTCCTTTGATAAAGTGCCTGTTCCAATGTTTTGCTCTTTTTTTTTTTTTAACTGGGTTTTCTTAGATTTCTTTATATATTGTGAATATAAGTCCTTTGTCGGAGGGATTTGCAAACATTTTCTCCCAGTCTCCAGCTTGCCTTTTTCATTCTCTTAACAGTGTTTCTCACAAAGCAACTGTTTGAAATTTTGATGAAGTGCAATTTCCCAACATTTTTTATGAGCTCTGTTTTTGGTGTCCTATCTCAAAACTCTGAACCCATGGCACAAAAGATTCCCCTGATTTTCCCCCCTATAAGTCTTATTGTGTCTTTGATTTTATTTTTAGATCTATAATGGATTTTGAGTTAATTTTTTTACAGTGTGTAAGGATTAGGTCGTTCTTTTTTTCTTTTTTCTTTTTTGCATACGGCTGTCCAATTGCTCCAGTACCGTTTGTTGTGAAGACCTTTCTTTCCCCATTGAACTGCCCTTGTACTTTGTTGAAAATCAACTTGTCATATTTGTGTCAGTCTGTTTCTGTTCTATTCCTCGAGATGTCAATCTGTTCATTAACACCACGCTGTCTTGCAGCTTTACAGTGAATCGAGGAGTGTAAATACTCCAGCTTTATTCTTTTTCAAAATTGTTTTGGCTCTTTAGTTTCTTTGTCTTCAGTATAAATTTTAAGAACAGCTTGTACCTGGCTGGTGTAGCTCAGTGGACTGAGCGCGGGCTGCGAACCAAAGCATCGCAGGTTTGATTCCCAGTCAGGGCACATGCCTAGGTTGCAGGCCATGTCCCCCAGCAACCGCACATTGATGTTTCTCTCTCTCTCTCTCTTTCTCCCTCCCTTCCCTCTCTAAAAATAAATAAATAAAATCTTTTAAAAAATTAGAAAATACAAAAGAGCTAATTAAAAAAAAAAAAGAACAGCTTATACATATCTACAAAATATCCCACTGGGATTTTTACTGAAATTGTGTTAAATCTGTAGATCAACTTGAGAAGAACCCAGCATCTGTGCTAAGTCCTCCAATTCATGACCATGTGTATCCTGTTCGTTTTTGTCTTCTTTCAAATGTGAATTTTCAAATTCAGATACGTCCACACTGAAATGGGATTGTGGAGTCCACTCTGAAGCCAAAAACAAATACTTCTTTTCTTTTGAGATCTCTGTAAAAACATGTGGCCTCAGGGCTTGGGATTCAATTATGTTGCTAATGACAGGGAAACAGCTCTGGCAGCTTCCTAAGCCATACTCTCCTTCTTTCTTGAAAAGTTGTTTTTACTGAGGTATAGTGTACATACAATAAAATTCATACATTTTAAACATGCAGGTCGATGACCTTTGACAAGTAAGTGCACGCTGAGACCGCTTCCCCTGAGGACAGCGCACATTCCCGCGTCCCTGCCAAGTTCCCTCCTGCCCTTTGCGGTCATCTACTGCGACCCCCCACCCCTGGCCTCAACCACCAGTGACTTCTGCCCACTGACGAATTTCCCTAGGATCCTACGGAGTGTACCCTGCTGTAGCTGCCTTCTTTTGCTCAACATAAGGTCTGAGAAATTTGTTCTGCTGTTGCACCTACAGCAGGTAGTTCGTTCTCTGTCTTGCTCAGTATAGTCTTCTAATGTGTGAATACACAGCTTGGTTATCTATTACCCTGTTCATACGCATTTGGGTTGTTTCCAGTTGGGGGCAATTACGACCAAATGATTTGTGTACAAGTATTTTCATGAACATACATTTTCATGGCTCTTGGATAAGTACCTAGGAGTGGAATTACTGGGTCATATGCTAAGTATATACTCACTTTATAGGAAACCGCTGAACTGATTTCCAAAGTGGCTGTACCACTTTATATTTCACCATAAATAAACTTACTCCGCTTCTTCACCAACACTTGATGTTGCTCGTCTTTTACATTTAGCTGTTCTTGTGGGTGTGAAGTGATATCTTATTGGGGTGTTAATCTGAATTTCCCAGAAGACTAGTGTTTTTCATACTTAACTGCATAGTTAACTTCCACTTATCCACACAACTAGGACCTTGTGCCCACCTGGGTCACAGTTATCAACAAAAACTGTGACCAGAAAGCAGTCAGGAACCAAGAGACAAGGACTGGGCACGTATCTCAGTGTATCTTCTGGACCAGGGGGTCAAAGTCATTATCACCGGGGGCCACATCAGCCTTGCAGTTGCCTTCAAAGGGCCAAATATAACTTCAGGACTGCATAAATGTACTGCTCCTTAACAGTTAAGTGAGAACTTAATGAGAACTTAAACCAAGCGGAAACAAGGTGCCGGGCCGGATTGACCCGTGGGCCTCGTGTCTGCCGCCTGTGCTCTACACTGAGTTGTGCTTCCACCTCCCTGTTAGTACGGGCGACCAGGCATTCCATCTGAAGTCTCAGGAGTGCGGAGCACTTGGGTAAATCAGAAAAATAGAAGGGCGCTTACCTGCTATTTTCCTCCGCATCCAGGGACACACAAAGAGCCACACGAAGAAGGCGAAGAGCAGGGCCACCCCGAAGGAGATGAGCGCGATGGCCCACATGGGCAGGACCAGGCCGAGCACTGCGAGACAGAAATGACAGCAGGGCTCTCAGGGGACACTTTCTGCAGGTCAACCTCATGTCAGCATACTTTCGGTCCCCCAACCCAAAACCAGTCACCTGGATTTTGTATTTAATAAAGCTCTTCATAACAAAATATGCTATACTTTTTGGGATAGAAAGCTGTGTGTTTAAGACCCACTCCGTCTTTTGAATATGTGGTTAAAATAGTTAGTAACCTAATTATTAAAGTTTTTCCCATTTGGCACAAGCAGCCTATTAAGTGGCAATAAAACCATTTGCACCTTATCTCAACATCTAAATTCCCGAGTGGACAAACGTGGCTGAGAAAAAGGCACATCATCCCCTGTCTCATCAGCCAGCTCACTACCGCGGCTGTAGCTGCAAGCACCGCCGCCTGCAGTTCCCCACGAGCCGATGGCCCTGCTTTAAGTGGACGTGCCCCTGTGTCCACATGTATGAATCTGTTTAAAAATCAGCTTAGGAATACAGGAGTTTTAACAGGACGTTGACCTTCACACTGAACTCTTTGGAGTGTCAATTCATGGAATTAAAAGACAGAAAAACTTTCCATTAAAAAGGCAGTCATACATGCTAAGTTGCAATTACATTAGCCAATAAAAGGGTAGATGTGTGCATGGCTTCCCAGCACTGGACTGTCTCCCGAGCTCATCCCTCTGAAATGTGTGTGTCTTCTGTCACTGGTGGCGATAGGCACATTCCACACACGTTCACAGGTGTACAACTTCACTGTGCCCACTTGCACAGGAACACATGGTGGACATACAATACCACCTACGGCAGCCATACTTGTAATAGTAGGAATTTGCAAGACAACCAGTATATGTACAATGATGGAAATGTGAAGTAACTATAGTCCTCAGTCAAAAAAGTGAGGTAGATCTGTGTGTACCGACAAGGACAGAGGCCCAAGATCTAGTTAATCAGGAAAGGCTGAGTGGACAACAGTACGCACAGCATGGTCCAATACGTGTTTTGAGAAGATAACAGCCCCACGGTTACGGTGCTACCGTAAGTGTGCACACACAGCAAAAATTCTGGAAGGGCACAACGCTAGCTCCTGTGAAGACAAGGGAAACGGAGGGCCTTTCACGTCTTACTGTACATGCATCCACAATGTTAACTGTGAAAATACATAATAAGCATGTCACTTTTGTAAATTTTAAGAGTTTTTAAATGTGCTTGAGGAGGGAGCTATTAAAACTTTGCCCTTGGATTAAATAAATCTTCAATGATGCAAGCTTGTCACATCCTTATCCACTTTATCTACACAAACCAACTCAAAGTCATTCAGTTGAGGTGTTACTAAACATTTTGGTAACTGTGAGAGGCAGAAGAGGAGTTAAGAAGAGTTAATACTACACAGGGAGTGAATTATCATATATAAATGTAAAAAACAAACAACCAGAATCACCTAGCTTAATTACAGCTAAGGGTGCACAGGTGGCAGTACAGACACTTAGGGCAAGACCGCTCCCCTTCCAAACTCCTGGGGACTCGTGGGGCTGCGCTGCGTTAGTGGGCAGCCAGCTCCAGCCCCAGTTCGGCCCCAGAATCCGAAGCCTGGAGCTGCTTAAAAAACCACGGGGACTGACCTCACCAGGCCACGGCTTCCTGGCTTCTGCTTTCTATCTTCATGTCAGTGTCCAATGCATGTGATAAAGGATCACTCCAAAGCCGTTTCTGGCCAAGCTGAATGATAACTGTTCATTACCAACATCAAACTGACCGACTAACATCAACATGCATCACTCCTACAGCTGAAAAGTATTTGGGTTTTGAAGAGGTTTCCCATGTTTCCTTTGGCTCCCGGTTTAGTTGATGGTAAAATTGTTGGCTGTGCTACTTTTGACTTCACTGTGCTAACCTGATCTGTGAGCGGCAAGCCCTGGACCCTGTGGGGGGAGAAGAACCATTGGGGAGATACACAACCAGTGAACTGTTCTGCTCCCAGACCTGCTTGTCCGCCCGTGCCGAGCAGAGCCCACAGCAGAAGCAGAGAAGTGCTGCGTTAAGGCCCCTTCCAACCCCTCCGTGCCCCTTGCCGGGGCCAAGTGGGATTCTAGACGGTGTCCGGACCAACGCCTAAAAGCAAGAAACTGAGGTCAGTTATAAGTTTTTGATCCGTTTCTTAAACAATAAGCCATAATGTCACCTGTTCCTTGAAACTTTACTGTCAGAATCGCCTTTGTCATTGGTTGGGACTGGGACATGGCCAGAAAGCTCTGAAGTTACCCTCCGAGTAACAAGGAGCTGGAAGGGCGGGCAGGGGACAAACACATCCCTGAAGGTGGAGGGGTGGGGAGACAGCAGAACACCGAGGAGGAAGACAAGCGAAGGGAAGCAGGCAAACAGGGGAAAGTCGCTGACGGTAGGACAGGAGAGAGGAACAGGACAGGGGCGGACTCTGGAGCCCACCAAGGTATCCCAGCAAGTCGGTCACGTGGCAGAGCATCACAAGAACACGAGGGTTTACTTTTAAAGCCTGCGTGTGAGACATGCAAACTGACAGTTATGTTATAAATAACTGAATTGTACGAGATACATAAAATCAAGTTTCATGGATAGAAAATAATTAAATACAAAAATTCAGCGTGGGAAAGCACTAAAACCAATGTACATCCAAGGGCGAACTTTTTTCTTCTGAAAATTTTAAGGTAGATTTACAGATAACAAAAATTTTTAACAGAAACCCTCTGTACTGAATTGTCTTTCTGTGAGGATCTCGAACGGGTTCCCAACAATCACCCCTCAGGAGGGCAGTAAAGGCTGGCGCGCCCTGCACTCTGCGGACAGGCAAACGAGGACACGGCTTGAATTGCTCGCTCCCCGGCCAGGAGTGGCTGCCAGGAACCAAGGCTGGGTGCTCCCAGCCCCCTTCCCTCACTCCTGCCTCCCGCAGCCTTTGTCTCCTGCCCTTCCCAGCGTCTGAACAGCAGAGATATGAGGAGTAGTGATTTAGCTGTAACCTCAGGCATCTTTATGATCCTGTTCCCAACCCCCCAGGGATCCGACGATTCAACTGACTCAGGGAAGAAGTACATGGAACTTTTCAGAAACGAGCACAGTCTGCCGGAGCTGTCACTGTGTCACACCCCGGCTCTTCATACATGACAATCATCCTCAGAATCTGTCAAATAAAACTTCTATACAGCAAATAAGGCTTTAGTCCACAGGAATTCCCTTATACCTCTACTCATCAGCCTCTCCCCACAACTTCCCTTCTTTTCTCTCTCTTTTTAGTATCATTTCATAATACATGATTATGAAAGGTATCAGTGCAAAAGCTGCACGATGTACAAATGTGAAAATTCCTCATCGCACTCCCCTCTTGAACCCACATCCCGGAGAAACACTGTTCACTGCTTGGTGTGTATGTTTCCAGGCATTATTTAGATACGAAACAACACACAGTATAGTGTCTGCCAGAATTTTTTTCTTTTTCTTACCTTAACAGATGTGGGATCTTACTGTATATACTGTCCTGTGCTTTCATTTCTCACACAACAATAAACTTTGCACATCTTTCCCCAGTAACACGCACGCAATTACCTCACTTGCAGAACCACACTTTACTAGTCCTCCCTTATGTCATAAACTGAGTTACTAGTTTTTGTGTAGTTTGTTTCAGATCAACCTGTTCAAAGCCTCAGAGAGAATTAAAGGCACAAAAGAAATCCTGAAGCAACTTCTTTAAGAAAATGAAGTATTCTTTTAAAACTAAAAATTCTGTATTTTAATTTGTCCTATAACTAGGATCTTTTTTTTTCTTTCTCAAACCAGGGTTCGTTTAAAATAACTCTGAAAAGGAAGTGACTTTAAATCACACTGCTTTGAATCCAGCCCTTGGTGATAACTGGGGGTTCTTCTCACCCAGAGCTTCCTGACCCAGGGTCGAGTCACTGCCGTGGAAACATCTGGTTTCTGCACAGCTCAAAACTTGAACATGGTAACATGGAATACGGAGGTCCTCTGGGAACAAAGCTCCTCTTATAAAGCCAGCGGGGGCCTCAGGGGTTACTGATGCTCTCATTTCCTCGCACCTGGATCAGAAGAGCTATGGCTGGAGGAAAAGGATGGGAAGAGGACAAGAAGGGAAAAGGAGCGGGGTGGAGGGCAGGTGTTGGAGGAAGGGGGAAGGAGGAGAAGGAGGAGCGTGGGGAGCATCCGCCCTGTCTCAGGCGCAGTCTGCTCTGAAGAAGCCAGAAACCAAGCCTGGTTAAGTGTGAGAACTCATCTGCTGGTGAAAAAGAGTGAGCAAATGTTGCTAGTGAGAACTTTTGAAGAGCATCTCTCACATAAGAGCCATGAGTAGTCAGCAGAGCTTGTGGTAAAAGGTTATGGGAAAGAAGTGACTAGAGCATGGTTCTCCAGCTGCACCGTGTGTCAGAATCACCGGGACCCCGGTCCAACACAAACCCCCGGGGCTGCGGGGGCGCTAGGGCTGGGCCGGAGAGCCTGCGTTTTGACCAGGCACCACGACAGGCCGATGCTGCTGGTCCAGAGACCACACTTGGACTCAGAAGTTCTACGTCAGTACCAGAGGCTTAGTTAGCTGATCTGCTCAGACTGCTCCCAGAGGCGTACGGTGAACCTCACCATTCATCCTTTCAACGCTGAACAAAAACCAGGCCCCACACAACTGAAGACTTTCTCATTAGAAATAGACTTCAGGCTTGTATCCAACCCAAGTGAGCACTTTATTTACTAAAGTTATTTTTGCTTCTTGCAAATTATTTTTAAAGGACAAAAAAATGCAAAGAGTTTTTTTTAAAGTGCTACCTCAGTCTTTGAAGTATAAGATTGACTTTTATTTGAGAAAAGTCACGTCAGATGCAAAGTAAAACAAATCAAACTAAGCCAAAGATATAAACAATTTCAAAATAACTTAAGAGTGGAGGAACAGAGGAAATCAAAATAAAACACTATAACTCAACATCCAGTGGATTCCCACTGAACTCACCTCCATGCATAAAAATGCTATTTATCAAAAGCTCTTGAAGTTGAAGCTATGTAAGATTAACATTATCACTCATTTCTGTCAAAAAAAAAATACTTCATTCTTCCCCTTTATCTCTGAGGCCCCAGTGTGTTGGATGGAAGCATCCTAAGGAAGAAAGGGACCTGGGAAGATAAACCCCAGACTGGCAGAAAGGCAGAAGTATGCATTTTCTGAGGAGCAGAACTGTTGAAGGGACTCTTCTCAGCTCAGCCTTGTCACCGAAGATGGCACCACAGCTATTTATGAGACAGCTGGACAGGCAGAGAGGCCCCACATAAGGAAATAGCATGTAATTAAAGCATAGTTCAAAGGGCAAACATCAACCTTCAATGTTTAAATAAAAGTAAGATTTAAACTCGCCAACAAGCGATTCTGGAAATAGTCACAACAAACCAAAACATTTGAAAGTCCTTTCTGACTTCGTGGGGGAACAAAACAGCGAGTCCCTCAGCCAAGTCTGTCTTCTTCCTTCTCCTCTAGGCAAGCCCCCAGGAAAGTTCATGAAAGAAATACTTCACACCAGTAAGTGTGGAAAAAATAGAAAGATTGGATGACTCAGGACATGTTGGTGACTTAAGACCAAGAAGATGAGGCTACTTAAGGCTGACGGTAATAAAACGGCCCCTGACATGTATTAGGAGTTGTCACGTGCCAGGCACTGCAGTAGGTGTCCTGCCCACGTCACCTCATGCCATACAGCGTCTCTTTCATGGAGACCCCACAACCGTCCTCACTGTGTGATGACATCAGGGAGGTGAGAAGACAGGATGATCGTGACAGCACAGTCACCCAACTGAAGTACTTAACCTTAACCCTAGTGCTGAGAATATGGTTTGTGCTTTCAATAGGACAAGGAGCTGCAGGATTCTTGTACAGATTTTTTAAGTATTCCTAATTAAAGAGGTAACTACTTTATCCATATTGGCTGTATATTAAATATATTAAAAAGCATATAGGCAGGTTTCCAAATATACTAGAAGCCACTTTTAAAGACAGCGATGAGAACAGAAGAATGCATGAAGGCTGATGCACTCTGATTGTCAGCAATGGTGACCCTAGGCACCAGGGACTACACACCAGCATCTTACCCATGCCACTCACGGAAGTCAGAACTTAAGTAGGACTTTTTTATCTCAGTCTATTGATGTCATAATTAAGAGCCTGTGGTTTGGGTCTAGACTGTCTGCTTCGAATTTTGGTTCTGTGCCTTACACTATTTACATGACCTTGGGTACCTGGTATTGCTGTGCCTCAGTTTCCCACTTGTAAAGTGGAGCCAGAAAAGCAGCATTACCAATTTCCTAAAGGAATTCAGAGAACTGAAAGGATTAATTCATGTAAAATTCAGCTCAATAAAAGTTAGCATTTATATTATTTCTCACATTGCTATGAAATATTTATATAATCCTTAGTGTCTCATCCATCACAGTTTCCTTTGCTCTAGAATAATTTACTCCACCAGTAAAATGATCCTCTTAGCAAACTTGCAGTAAAGTGCAGCAGAAGATGAGGGAAACAAGAAGAGATGAAAAAAATATAGCAAATAGAAAAAGTCAAATTTTAATTTTAAAAAAGCACATAGTTGACTACTTCTGACATTTGGAAGAACTGGAGAGTAAGAAGAAGAGCAGGCAGGGGAAAAAACACAGAAGCAGAAAAGAAACTGTCCGCACTTGCACCAGTGCCCTTCCCAGGCCAGGCCCTACAGAGACACCCCAGCCTTGCCTGGTGCAGCGTCTGCAGCCGCTAGGCCGGGGGTGTCTGGCTACTGACAGTGGCTCGGCCTTCGCTCCGGCTAACCTGAGCTCTGAGAGCCGGAATGAAATTGAGAACAAGGGCTCACGGGCAAGAAGAGGGTGGACAAAGATTCCCTCTGCCACAGTTTGCTCCCAACCTGGGCTCCAGGGCCCACCCGGCACTGTACTTTTTCTCTGCCTCTGACTCTCTTTCACAGGTCGTGGAAACTGTGACAAACACACTTCCCAGTCCATGAACTACAAAACCCCAAGGGCCATCAGGCCGCCGACATCTGAGGCTGGGGTTTCCTCTCTCCAGTCACCACGACCTTTAGCTTTGGGCTTTTCGCTAATTTAAAGCAGCTGTGATACTTCATGGGCAGGCTGGAAATTCTGATCACAAGTGTTCAAAACTTTAAAATCAATGTTTTTTTTTTTTAACTTAAATATTTTATTGCTTATGCTATTACAATTATCCCAATTTTCCCCCTTTTGCCCCCATTCATCCAGCCCGCCCCCGCTCCCACAGTCAGCCCCCACACTATTGTCTGTGTCCATGGGTCATTCACACATATTCTTGGACTAGTCCCTTCTCCCTCTTTCGATCAGTCCCCACCGTCCCCTCCCCTCTTAGAGCTGTCAGTCTGTTTCATGTTTCTATGTCTCTGGTTCTATTTTGCTCATTAGTTTATTTTGTTCATTAGATTCTACTTTTAAGTGAGATCACATGGTAGTTGTCTTTCACTGACGGGCTTATTTCACTTAGCATAATGCTCTCCAGTTCCATCCATGCTGTCGAAAAAGGTAAGAATTCCTTCTTCCTTTTTAACTGCTGCGTAGTATTCCTTTGCATAAATGTACCAGTTTTTTTATCCACTCATCTACTGATGGGCACTTAGGCTGTAAATAATGCTGCTGTGAACATTGGGGTGCATAGGTTCTTTTGAATTGGTGTTTTGGGATTCTTAGGATATAGTCCCAGCAGTGGAATTGCTGAGTCAAAGGCAGTTCCATTTTTAATTTTTTTGAGGAAACTTCATACTGTTTTCCACAGTGGCTGCACCAGTCTGCATTTCCACCAACAGTGCACTAGGGTTCCCTTTTCTCTGCATCCTTGCCAGCATTTGTTGTTTGTTGATTCATTAATGATGGCCATTGTGACAGGTGTGACGTGGTATCTCATTGTGGTTTTATTTTGCATCTCTGATGGCTATGATGTTGAGCATTTTTTTGTATGTCTCAGGGCCAAGATCAATGTTTTGGATGTTGCAGAGATGCCAAAGTAGCCATGTAATGGTAAGAATCACTCAGAAAGCTTTTTGTTTATAGCACTGAAGTGCACAGCATATAATCACCTATGGCTATTTAAATCTAAGTAAAACTACCTTGAGAAAACCTAGTTTGAGAAATTCATAATGAATTTCCCCCCATTTTGGAAGAGAGCATTTTTCTACTATAATGTGACATGCCAATTTACAGAAATTTTATCTTTTGATCAGAGAGGAAGATTTTTGTCAGGTGTGGCCAATAACTGAAACTGAATCCATAAAGGACATTAACAAGAGGAAAAACGTATGTGCTGGATCCAGACCCTTCACAGCAATGGGCACATTCAGGGTCTGCTACAGGAGAGCGCCTCACAGAGAGACAGGAAGAATCCTCTCTACCAACATGGCCAGGAATACTGAGTTAGAGTGTTACCACGGTTCGTCAACAATGGAATGTGTGCAAATAAGAACAGTGCACATAAATGTTTCTTTACCCCTTAAAAATGGAAAGGGACAGAACTTTTAACCCTGCCCCCCAAACGCCAAACTCCTGTAAAAAAGAACAAAAGCCATCAGAATCAGAAAAAAAGGAGTAATTCTGAAAAGAAAATTACCCTTGGTTTTTAGTATCTAAAAAAAAAAAATAACGTGAAGCTTCCAGTTGCTGGATTCATTGGTCTGACAGTTTCCAGGGGGTTGATGTTTGTGCTCTCACCACGTGTAGCGCCCCCTGGAGTGTCCCCAGTGTGTGGATGTGTGGACCGTCCTGCTCTCATGTGCTCCCACCCCCAGGCCCAGCTCAGGGAGGCACGAGGAGTTAGACCCTGCTCCGAGACTAAGAAGGCGCAAGGAAGCCACTAAGGTAACACAGCTAGCTAGGTAGATAGTGGAACGAGAATTTCAGTTTTTTTTTTAACTTGAAAGGCTATTGCTTTTGTACTTCACATATCTCTTGAATATTTAAAACTAGCAAATGTGTTTCCTACTCTTTTAACGACTCCCTAATGACCATGAGTGATGCTTTACACTGTCAGGACGCAACAGGGCCAGCACCCAATACACCAAACCGTCAGCTGGTAATGCACCTGGCCCGCTGGATGCAAGCTCCCAAGGAATTCTTACCTGGTGCTCCTGTGTACATGATGGAAAAGACGTTTATTGCTATTGTGGCCGCATAGAACACCGGGAGTGCCCGGAGGCCATTGGGAACAGGGTCCTCCTGCGCAACAAGGAGATAAAGTAGAAGGTCAGGATTCAAGAAGTATCTGGAGCCAACACAGGCAACACAATACAAAACACTGTTACAGAAAAGTCTTCCAAACGCAGACGTGGCCCAACCAGCTGGCCGTGTCACTGCCACATGACTGCTTCACAAAAACAGCCATCAGCGCGGGCCGCCTCTCCTACACAAATGCTGTTTCAAAGAGCCCACTATTGTGCCCAGCAGACGCTTTAAAGCACTGGGATCACATGAGCTGATGTCAGTTTTAGAAACAGAGAAAAACTGTTGGGTTAGGTTGGCTCCTGGGGACCGAAGCCCAGAGACTGGCATCTGCTTCAAAACCTGTGACACTCACTACTCTAACTGAGGAAAAAGTCTACTTTCAACCAGTGTTCTGAGACTGGATCCTCTGAGGCTGCCCAAAGAGAGTCAAATGACTTGAACACCCTGTGGGTTTACGTCACTCCGCTGCACAGTACATTTGGCTTTATCAAAATACATAAAGCAAGCACATTACCATGTGTTACGATTTTTAAAACTTCTCATAGGGTACAGTATTTAACTTTCAATTATTAAAAGTTTAAAAATTGGGCTCTTTAATAAAACATTTATTTACAGCTTTAGGGTTCTGGTACAGCATTCCCCACCACTTCAGTGAGGAGGGTGCTGCACATGTTTCAGGCTAAAGAACACCTACGAGGACATAAGACCAAGTTTGAAGCAGATCTGCAGAGGATTCTGAAACAAAGACAGGGACTGAGAACTCCATGAGGCGGCACTGGCACATAGATGCTGCCTAAGTAATTACAAATGACTCGTTTCTAAGAACCATGTAAGACATTCATACATCCATAGGAATCACTCCCTTGCCAGGACAAAAGGAAAATCCAATGTAAACACTGATGTGAGCAACAGGAGTGAGGGTAAGTAGAGAATGCCTCAAAGATTTCTACTATCAAGTGCAGACGTGTGCGGAAACCAGGTGGATCTGCAGAACTGCACAACTCATCGAGAACCTATTCTGCAATGCCTCCAGCAGCCACCAGCACCTGTCAAGAGGCTTGGTTTGGACAGTAGTGAGGTGTAAGGAACAGCCAGAGCAGGGGCAGGAAGTGATTCAACTGCACGACAGTCAGCCCCAGATCAGGCAGTGCAGGTGGGGAACATCAAACACGAAGAGCCTGTGGGCAGGAGCTGGGACGAGGGGCGCAGCCGTCTTCTGATCTGCCACGTCCCCCGTGAAAAGCAGCCTGGCTGAACTGGAAACAAACCCCTGGGATGCTCAAAGGCTGGCTGCCTCTGGCTTCTAAAATGCCGTTTTCCTGGGGACAATGGCTGCCAAAGACAGACTCCCAGCCAATAACTTCTGAAGGTGTGTAAGTCCTGAGTGTGTGTTTTTAATCAAATCACATGTTTTCTAACATAACCTATTTATAACTCAAATGACAGCTGCCTCATTGAGATCTGTCTTCTTTCCTCCATCCCGCCCCTCTCTCTCCCTCCCACCCTCCCATCCTCTGCCACCTTTCCAAGCATCCACCATTTCCTCTCAACATTCAATCAGTGTCTCTGAGGTGCTTAGCATAGTGCTGGGCACTGAAATAAAAAGTGAACAAGACAGTTATGGTTTCTATTCTCACAGATCTCATAGTAAAATGGCAAAGAGATCACTAAGCAAGAAATAAAACACAGTATACAGCATGAGAGTGCAAGGATGAGAAGTGCTGCGGGTTTAGAAGAGAGGAACCAGCCAGAACCTGGGGTGGGAGAGGAAAGGCTTCCTGGGAAGCAATACCCGGAAGCTGAAGAGCAGCAGGACTTTGCCAGGAAAAAGCGGGTTCCAGACAGAGGAAATGAAGAGGGTGAAGGCTAACAGGCAAGAGGGGCTGACGCCTTCCACATGTAAACAAACAGTAGTGTGGCAGGAGCCCAGGAAGAGGAATGTAAGTTTGTACTCATACAAGAGAATGAGTCCCTCAGTGGACTGCTAGGCAATGCTAAGAAAACACAGCTGCATCTTTAAGTAAGGATACAGCCGAAGATGGTGTGTTCCTAATGTACTCAGCACGTGCTGTAACACAAAGATCCAGGCCTGCTTTCTGGCTGATAAAATACTGCAACAGCCCCTCGACAGTCAAAAAGGTACAATCAATTTTTTTCTAGAATACTAATCTCAGTAAGTTTTAATTTTAATCTCATTTTATTTTTGATGAACTACACCTCCAATAGGTATATATTTCTTTCTTTTTATCCTTTTAAGGACAGGAAAAAGTCAGTGTCTCAAGCTTGCCTTTTCCATTAAAAGGAAAGAAGGAAGGAAGGGAGGGAGGGAGGAAGGGAGGGAGGGAGGGAGGGAGGGAGGGAGGGAGGAAATAAGGGAGGAAGGGGAAGGAAGGGGAAGAAAGAAAGAACACCTTACTTTTGGGCAAGGGAATTCTCCAGCTGTTTTTAGTAACAGTTTCAAAATCTAATTAACAGCCCAGAAATAATTACCTTTCCCTTTTGAGGTCCAGGCACAATGCCTAGGAATATCAACTAACTGACTCAATCCTAGGGGAAGAGACAGTATTTACAATGCTGGGTTCCAGGGGATCCCTTGGGTACTTCACCCTGAATCTTTCCCCCTACTTTAAAGGAAAATCTGATTCTAACTCCAGGGTGCTGTGTCTGAAAAATATAAAAATACGACTGTTCCTCTGACCCTTCTCATGATTAATTTCTATTGAGGAGGACCAAAATTAGTTCCCAAACTTAATAAAAAAAAAAAGAACAACGTTACTTACCTTTTTTAAGATGAAAACTCTGATCAGTACAAACAGCACGCCAGACATGAAACCAGACAACAGTGGAGATATAAACCAAGAAGCAACTGAATAATTTAAAGAAAGGTATAATGAATGTTAAAATGCTACATAATTCAAGTCACATTTATATAACACAATTGCAGCAAATATACAGCACATACATTAATAAATATTCCCGGAACTATTCATTGCCACGCAGGCCCTAAGGAAAGCTGCTGCGCGGGCGGAGCAGGCGCTCAGCATAAACGCCTGTCCGCAGACGCTCACGCGCCGACCCATGGCAGCACGGACGCCTGTCTGAGACACTCACATGCAGTCCCAAAGAACCAGCCCACCCCCTGCACAGAGCCCACCATGGAGGCGACCCCTGAGCTCTGGACGCAGAGGATGGACCGGATTCCCACTGAGACTCTCTGCCTGCCCTTCTCATTGATCCATGTGGAGACCCGGCCCTTGTTCCAGCATAGGGGTAAGTGCAAAGGTGGGCCACCTTCCATTTCACTTGCCAAGTCCAGCCTGGCTGTCATCCTGCCACTTCCAACATCTATAGCCTAGAAGTTCCCAACTCTGGCTACACACTGGAAACACCTGGGGAGTTTTCCAAAACTGGATATACTCTAACTCTGCCCCCAGAATTCTGATTTAAAAGGTTTGGAATGGGCATTGATATTTTTCAGCTGTTTCCTCAGGTAATGCTTAATGCTCACGTGCAGACAGAGTTGAGAGCCGTGGTTTTAGAAGCCTAGGATCTAAAGTGACTTTCCTGGCCACCTGAGTCCCTGCTTAGCAGGTCAGGGACCCATGGGACCTACAGCCTCTAAGGCCACTCTGATTCTTGAATGGATGAGCTGGCCAGAGGACAGAGACAGGAGAGAGCGTTTTTTATAACGGGCGGATTAGTACTTACAGGGCCGAATGGATTTCCCTCTTACTAAAGCTAAGGCCAGAAAGCCAGTTGCCAGACCTCTTACAACAGCCCCAGCTGCACAGGCTACAGCCCAGAAGGAACACGAGAGAGCCTCTTCTGTGTGGGGCAGACTGGGGCTCTCTTGAGTGCAGTGAGGAAAATAATGTTGGGTGCACTTCAAGGCCTTCCCATGACCATACACTGTGACCCCTAGACATTAAAGGTATTTTCCTCATTAGGGCCTAGTTTTTCTCTGACTACAGATTGATTTCATTGAGATGAATTTCTTTTCTGCCTGGGAGCATGATTTTTCAAAGCTGGATGACAATGTAACATTTGAAAAGAATGTTTGGCCCTGGCTAGTGTGGCTCAGTGGATTGTAATTGGACTGTGAACCAGAGGATCGCCGGCTTGATTCCCAGTCAAGGTACATGCCTGGGGCCAGGTCCCCAGTAGGGGGCGTAGGAGAGGCAACCACACATTGATGTTTCTCTCCCTCTCTTTATCCTTCCCTACCCCTCTCTCTAAAAATAAATAAATAAAATCTTTTAAAAAAAGTGTTTGTAGGTAAAAAATTCTCTAACACATAATAGTTCACAATCCCCATTAATAGAAATTTTAAGGAGAAATACGTTACCCATACATTACATCTTCTAAACCTTAACATTTGAAGGAAGAAATATATTATAATGGTAACTTCTAATGAAACTAACTTTAGAGAATGTAAACTTTCCTTCTTATAGATAAAAAAAAAAATGGTAATTACCGATCTTGACAAGCTCCATCCACTGCACACCTTTTGTGCCTATCGCAACAAGCGAGAACCCTATAGTTGCACCCACGATGCAGTGAGTCCCCGAGATCGGAAGCCTCAGAAAGGATGCAATCAGCTGCCAAACAGCTGACCCTGGAGGTTGAAAGATTAAAAAAAAGACTTCAGGTACAGAGCACAGCATCTCAAACAGCCACAAAATGAAGCACTACAAATTACTCTCCTCCATAACAACACTCCTTGATGTTAACTCTCTGTGGGTGGTGTCTTTACAAAGTGCTAACATCCTGACAAAATTACTCAATGAACTTTAGTCAAAGAAAAAGTCCTCAACACTGAAGGGATAATGATGATTTATTTAAAGAAAAGTATTTAAGAAAAGCCTCTTGATGCCAGTTATCAACTGCCTTTGTCACCTTTAGGTAAGGCAGCTGATAATGAACTTGTTCTGATGCAAAGTGTGGCCAGGATCAAGCATGGAATGAAGGACTCGAATAAACACTGAAACAACAAAGGCTGCATACTGGGAAAGGTTTCATTGCAGCCCTGAAGTCACATAATAAGGGGGCCTAAAAGTCGGCTGTACCACGCTGGTCTGTACAAGAGACAGTTTAACACCACTTTGCTGTTTGATTTCTGCCCCTCGCGTGAGAAGGAACTATGGCATTTAACCCCAGGCTGGTCATCCGCTCTCAGCCCCTGCCCGGTTGATGGGGCTCTTCCTTGTTTGTTTTCTCAAGCCTTCTTATCCTTAGGAGTTAGGAGGATCCCTTAGTTGTGGCTTTGTGTCCTTTACCTCAATTTCACCATTTGTTTCCAGACTTAATGTTTTTCTGGGCTATAGTTCACTTCAGATATTTTCATAAGCAGATCAAATTTTGCCGTGAGTATTGCAAGCATCAGAGGGGAGCGATCACTTTCAGACACAGTTGTTGAAAAGTTCATATAGAGAACAAAGAGTTTGGCCGATAAGCAGGGCCCGTTATTAATCCCAAATGTTAATTCTGGAAATCCAGTTGCTTGACAGCAGCAGCGCCTTCCAGCAGTCCCCTGGCATTTTCTTCAAAAACACTGAGTTACAGAGGGTCACTGAAGGCTGTGCAGGTCCTAGTTCGTGAGCAACACTGACAGCTGCTCCGTGAGCACCGGGCGTGCTGGCCTTTGAGCTACAGTGGGCTGTGACCCCGTGTCTAAACCTGAGCGTGTGCTGGAAGGAGTGAGGGCCGGCCTGGTGCTGCCAAACCGGGACTGGCAGCACGGCAGCTCCCGGGCTTCCCGGCAGACAGTGCCTTAGGCCTTCACAGGGACTGCATGGTTGTTTTTAGAAGGAGAGCCAGTCTGGGGCATGTTTCATAGCACAGAACCATAACTTAAAAAGCAAACTTGGTGATTTCTATTCTTACAGAAATTAAAATAACCTAGTGATGTTAAGAGAATGGTACAAACTCACCCACAGGGATTCAGACCATGAGATTTTTCCTTCCTGAAAGCTGATTTTTCCTCTGGCTGACTTTGTAATGTATGTCCTGGAGCAGCAGGGTTTGTGAGGAAAGGCAGGGGGGTGGGGGCTGCCCGAGAGAGGCAAGGAGGAAAGGAAGAGCATATGGAGGATTGGAGGAATGGCTGAAAGGAGAAGGAAAAGGAGGCAGGTATTTGCGGGGACCTAGCAAAATGAGGGAGGGCGAGAGGCCTCGTTAACCTCAGGAATTTCTGAAGACAAATGGGATTACATTCATATTAACAAAAGCAGTGGGATAAAGAACTATATTTTAACCTAAAACCATGATAGGCTACTAAAAGGGCTGAAGCACAGGATTAAGGGATAAGACAAAACCTAGGGAAAGATGAGGGAAGATGGGCACCCCTGAGACAGCAGGTTCCTGGGAAGATGAAAGAAGGGGAGAGAAAGGTTCGGGGCTACCAACAAGGCAGAGAGGCAGGCGGGAGTGAGCACAGGGCGGGGAGGAGGCTTGGCGCTCATGGGCAGAGAGCGAGCTTTAAGGGGACCATGCATGGCTCAGTGTGGCTCAAGGAGACGGCTTCTTCATGCCGTTGTGGGTACTGCCACGGGAAGACGGTGACTTGGGAATTCTCAGTAGATTTTTGGAACCATGGATGGTTTCATACTAAGTGGATTAACTATCGCTTCAGGGCTGCGCTAGAGTCCAAAAGATAACTTGTTCAAGTTTAGCTGGCACGACAATTTCTTCCACTCAACCAACCAATGCCACCAAAACTCTATCAGAGAGCACAGAGACCCATGGGCTTGGGGAGAGGTTTCTAAAGAAAAAGGAGAAAAAAATGAAATAGAGTAAAAGGATGGGAGGAAAAGAGGGAGAAAAGACATGGATGGAGAATTTAGAAAAGAAAGGTTGGGAGAATTCGGACATCTGAACAGAATCAGTTCTGATTTTGGCCAATAATAATTATACCGCCATCTCAAATTTACATAGCTCCCATTTTCAAGGAGCCCAACTGTGAAAATCTAGGTAACCCATATAAACTCCCAAGAAAACAGGCTTTGAGTTTCCTCTAACGGCACTCTCTCTCTCACACACACACACACACAAACAGTAGGAGGAGAAAAGAAGAAGAAAGAAACCAAAGCAAACAAAATCAAGTTATTCAAGCAAAACCTCAAATTGCTTTGGTTAACCTAAATTCTAGTTGAGGGAAGTATTTTTCATTCTTTCAGCAAAGGGCCAAAGGCAGGGGTGGGAAAACTGTCTACACAAAAAGTCGGTGGCGACAGAAGCTCAGCTCACGGGGCTTTCTGTTGCACTGAGGCCTCCGCGCGGCCTCACTCACAGATCTCTTCACTAAGCACCGCCGTGCCTCCAAAGTCTCACCCAGGTGAAAGGAGAAGCGTCATTGCATTTAATTTGATCAGTTTTCTTTATTTATCCCTTCCCTTCAACATTTCTTGCCCACATCATCCTGACTGAAAAAAAAATCTTAATTTCAGGTCAATAGGATTATGTCTTAGGTATCTATCACAGCTATACAAGGGTGAATTTTACAAGTAACTTATTTTTCTATGAGAATTTTCCATTACATCTGACTATAATAAAAATATGTGTTCACTGAAGTTAAATAAAATTCAGGCATTACAATAGCTGTTGGAATTAAAGCAACCACGAACCCTATATCTTTAACACACGGAATGTTCAGTTGAGACACAGGATCTCCTTAGCATGGGTCACCAGCCTACGAGGCATAGCTGTATTTCATTAATACCTTAGTACACTCATCTGCTTCGGGTCAAATGCCTCAACAACTTCTCAGACTAACTTGCTGTAATAAAAAGATAACGGATCACCTTAAATTTGGCAAATCGTTTCCACATCCTGGGTGTTTAAATAATGCCAGTGACAATAAACAACTCGGAGCCTGTGGAATGTAGCTGTGTTCTTGGTACAACAGCATCTTACCGCCTACTGCAGGACTCTTCCTACAAAAGGATATGCCCTGTTGAAGCAGAAGGTGGTAGGATTCCTCTCTAACCCTCTTCTCCCTAACCCAATTACCGTATTGATCAGCTGTCTGCTGTGACGTCATCTCTACCTAGAGGCAAGCAGAGAGAGAGCCCTGTCAGCTGCACTTAAGGCATCTCTGCCTGAAATCTTCTCAGCTGCAGCGAGCAATGAGGGAAGGGCCCCACACTGCTTCGAGTCTACGGTCACCTTGGGCGATGGAGGACCCGCACTGGCTGGCCAGTCAGTCTCTCATTAACACACTTCACTGCCTTCAGCACTTCGCTCTCATCTGACAACCTGGAACCACCAATGAAAGTCTACCATAAACAGCTGACATGCAAATGGCCTGTTGACCAGAAAACAAAATAAACGTACCAAGTGGAGCTCCTGGAGCAGAATCAGAAAATCAGCACAAAAGCCAACAAAAGAATTACAAATAATGTAAAAGACCAGAATTTCTCGAAACAAACACTTAAACTTGAGAATACAAGTTAAATAAATAAGTATTGTTTTATTGGCATCCAAGTTTTCAAAACATTGGACCCTAATTGACTCTTAAAAACATATGAAAAGAAATAAACCTTAAAGGAAATCTCTTAAGTAAATCTTTCAAACACACTTTCTCAGACTTGCTATTTCTCTGATAACTTTCAAACAACTTTAAACGACAAAGAGCCGCCCTTCAAATATCTGTCTGTATACTTTAGGGAAAGTACTCAGCTGAAATCTATTTTAACCAAGTTTCCTAAAACTTTGAGAAAATGTGTTTGCTTGATATTTGAACATACACACACACACACACACACGACCAAATTCAAATAGAGAAAGTAAATATAAGATACAGCAAATATAAAACATCACAGCCAGTTTTTACGAAGCTAAAGCGGAAGTCCCATCTATGGACACGACAGAGGCACGTCGGAGAAGAGGGCCAGCGGACACACTTCCCACAGGCATGAAGAAGAATGCTACTCACCAACCATCGCGCTAACTTCCCCGGCCATCAGCGTCTCTACTGTCTCGTTGTACAGGTTCACATCGATGATGCCTTTCCGGATGGTCTCCCCTACTTTGGCTCCCAGCAACACTGAGCCTGTGGTTTCGAATATTGAAGCCAAAATGCACGCCTGCCTCAAGGTCACCACGCCAGAGCCCACAGCGGTACCAAATGAATTGGCAACATCATTTGCACCAACAGAAAATGCCAAAATAAAAGCTATGATAAAACCTAAAATGACCATCCACAAATATTCATTCAAGGCCATTTTGAAAAGTGGACTCTGGGTACTTTTCTTTCGCAGAAGTATTTTCAATAAACGAAGCCTGAGGTTATGAACGTCGTAAGGCTGAGAGTTCTTGTAAACAGTGAGTTTGCTCTGGAAAGTGCTGGACAATGTCAGAGGCTGAGCGAACTGCTAACTGCTGGTTTTCAAACTACTGTCAGTGCGGTTCATTTGGCTGTGTTCAGTCAGCGGTGAAACACATTCCATATTTTTCCTCCCAGTCTGGGGAAGCTGGGACGTCTCCTCCTGTAACAGAAAGAAAACAAAAGAAATCAATTACCCTGAGCAACCAGTAACGGTTTGTTCTTTCAGAAATAAACATTTTTTTTAAAAAGATTTTATTTATTTGTTTTTAGAGAGAGGGGAAGGGATGGCACGGAAACCCCAATGTGCAAGAGATACATCAGTTCCCAACTGGGAATCGAACAGATGACCTTTCCATTCGCAGGCCGGCACCCAATCCACTGAGCCACACCTGCCAGAGCCAGAAATAAATTTTAAGCTCCCATTATAAGCCTACTAATGGGATCTAACTTTGGCACATAACAGGTCTAACCATAAAGCAACTCAAAGAACATGATAATTAGGTTAACCAACCCCCCGACTCCAAAAAAAGAAAAAACCTGATTTCTAGAATATCAGAGGCTGAAGCATGCTTTAGAATTACAAAACTGGTAGTAAGCTTTAATGGGATAATTTTTTATACAATCTAAAAAATATATGCAGTCATTATTTTCAGAAAGGAAAAATTGCCTTCAATGAACAAAAGATAAAGAAATGAGAAATTCAGAGTTAAAATTTTTTTAAAATATTGGAACATGCCGAATGTCTCAGCACAGTGATCACCACACCTGAATGTGTGACACCAAGGGTGTAACTGACAATCCACCTGAGTGGTTATGCACAAGGAGCGGGCTCTGTACACTGTGGCCACATCCTGCGCATCTGAAAGGAAGTTTGCAGGTTCTGGTGCCCAGTGACTCACGCAGAAGGTGACAAAGGCTGGAGTGGACAGGCCTCAAAAAGAACAAGGAGAGCTGGTGAATGACGCTGTCCTATTAAAGCACAAGTCAGGTCAGGCTAAGACACCACGCCTTCCTATCTCTCAGAGGAAAAGCCTGAGGCCTCCTGTGGCCTGTAAGACGCTCCAACTCTTCTCAGACTCCGGCTCCCAGCTCGCTGACCTCAGCTGCTGTCCACCCCCTTCCCTTGCTGGCACCTTGCTTCTCCTTGCACACATCAAGCACTCACCTCAGGGCCTCTGAACCTGCTGATCCTCTGCCGGGAAAAGTCTCCCTGACAGCTGCACAGCTCACTCTTCACGCTACTTAGGTCTCTGCTCACAGGCCACCATCAGAGAGGTTCCCAGACCTTGTGAAAGAGCAGCCCCTCCCCGACACCATTTTCATCCTCTCACCTTACTTCTCTTCTATTCATTCATTCATTCATTCATTCATTCATTCATTCATTCATTCATTCATTCATCGCCTGTCTTTTCTCACTAGGGTGTGGACGCTTTGTCGGAGTGACTACCATATCGCCAGTCCACAGAACAGTGCTGGGAGCCCTAGCACTAATGTGGTGAGCCCTAGTAAATTTGTTGAATAAATGAAGAAAGAAGCTATTAATCAAATGGAGAAAAGTCTTGCATATTCCTCATTCTGAGATGAAGAGGAGAGTCATAAAATTAATATGTATATGTAAAGTAAAAATGTCACTAAAAGCTTTGGAATTCTGGTATTCTATCATCATACAGTAAGAAATCTGTGTGTCTTCTCTGATGGTATTAGGTACATAGACAGGTGCCTAGCACAGTGTAGTATTCTTCATAAATGCTTGCTGAACTGAATAAATCAGGCTCATATACAATGGTCAATCAACATTAAGGTTACACAGAAGGATAAAAGCAGGACACAAAAATTTACATACATTGTGAATATGGAGATGTTAAAAATGCATATAAACAGACCAATAGTGGTTGAGTTTGAGTGGTAGTGTTATAGATGATTTTTTCCTTTCCTCCAAAGACTATATATTGTGGTTATATGCTTTTTCAAATTAAAATAATATATAAAAAAATAAACATAGACTGGGCACCATCTCTGCATGCTGCATGCACGCAGTAATATAGAAAATGCACCCTGACACATTCAACCGTTTCTAAGAGCTGTGGCCTATGCCATTCTGGAGAGTTAGGTCTCAAGTGAGGCAAGTGAAAAGACCCCTCTCCAGGCAAAAGACAGCATTTTATTAATATCATGGGCATATTAAGTCTAATATTAAATGAATCTATTAGAGTCATTTAATCTAATATTAAGTGAAAATACAAAATAACTATTTTGGACCAAGAGTACCTATCCTAAAATATAAAGAATTCCTGAGGAAATCTTGTTTGTTAGGTTAGGTTGCCACAGGACAAACAAGAACCACACTCAACACCTGGGTGGTGTGGCTCAGTGGATTGAGTACGGGCCAGAGAACCAAAGGGTCGCTAGTTCGATCCCCAGTCAGGGCACATGCCTGGGTTGTGGGCCACGTCCCCAGTAGGGGGCGCACAAGGAGGCAACCACACATTGATGTTTCTCTCCCTTTCTCCCACCCTTTCCTCTTTCTAAAAAAATTAAATCTTTAAAAAAAAAAAAAAGAACCACGCTCAACAAATATTTACTGAGAACCTCCTTTGTGGCAGTCACTGGGAATATAATGAGTAAAAATGTGGCCCTGGCACACATGGGCTTACAATCAAGGGAGGGAAACAGACACTCATCAATGAAACTCAGTGTGTGGCCGCAAACTGTGGTAAGTACTACAGGCAGGAGGCACGTGTTCGCACAGCATCATGAGAGCACCGGTGCGGGGCGGGGTGGGCTCACCTGCAACCTCAGGATGGGAGAGTGAACTCTGGGACTGAATGGGGTGTCCCAGGCATTTCCCAGGTAGACGGAGGTGGGAAGGAGCAGAATGAAGAGAGGAGTCTGTGGGCAGGCCAGTGTGAGGAAGTCACAATGCCAGTTAGGCTGGGCCATATCGAAGACTGTGGCCACCATGAGAACAATGGGATGCTGATGCAGGGTTTTAATCAGAGGGGAAGCCCTGGTCAGACTGACATTTTTAAAAGATTATTCTGGCTGCGACATGGAGAGTGAACTGGATAGAAGTGGAGTGTGAATGTGGAGAGCCTAATTACGAGGCTACAGCCTGGTTCGGGCACAGGGTGGTCTCCTGAACCCAGGGTGGTGCGGATGATGACTTCCTTCAGTGGCTCAAGTCAACAGGACTTGGTGATGGTTTGCACGTGAATATTGAGAGGTTATTGACTTGTGGAACTAGACTGAAGAATATCTGAGTGTTTTTTCTCTTCCGCACTATTTTTGGGTGTTAGGATGGGGAATGACGACAGGTTCCCTTTGGACACACAGAGGTAAACCACAGGAGCACAGATGAGAAATGTGGTTGGCTGGGGCACCTAAGCAGGTACTCCCCCAGCCCAATGTAGCTTGAAGAGGGTTTTGATCACCTTTACAACTTGGGGGGCACCACTTCAGACAGGGATTCCCTCTCCTAGCTAGGTAATCTTGAATAACTTGTATTTCCACAGCCACATCTGTGTTCATTAAATTGGCTTTTCTCCTGCACATTCATACTCTTGGCAACCAGCTCAAGTCCAATAATCATCTGGCTGAAGAGAAAGGTTTCTTGTTGGGAACCGCCCTGCCTGGTTTCAGAAGCTGTAACACCCCATAGCTAAGGCTGAGTGAGAGACCTTGGGACCCTAAGCCACTAAGGAGACAAAGCTTATCTCCCTGGCAGGAGCACCGCCTCTGCCCACTTTACTTTACCCTGCCTGGCCCCCAGTGCATGACCAGTTAGCCAATGATGGGTAAGATTCCTCAAGGCAGGGACAACCTAAGACAGGCATGGTCACAAAGGGGCCCTCAGGGAAGAACATGGGGGGCTATAGAAAAAGGGGGTGATGGACCCTTGCCCCTTGGCTTTGACATAGCCTGAATGCTCATTCTGTCTTCAAGAAGTCTCCTAATCTCTTGGATGCCTTAATTTCCCTGCCTGACTTAAGCCTGAAACAATGGCAGAGGGTAGTGCAGCCCTGTGCTGGAAAGGGCAGATTCCCCAAGTGATCAGGCCTAAGAAAGAACATATAAAATCCTGTGAAACCTGCTTTGCTAAGAAGGCCCTCAATTTTCTGATAAGGGTCCAAGCATGAAATGAGTTTGTTTCCCAAAGCTTTATAGCCCTTTAGCTAACTGACCCTGACTCAGAATAAGCCCTCATAGTTCTTTGAATGTTATCTATTGTTCGATCCTTACTGCCTGACAGTGATTAATGAGCTTTGCCTATATTCTGTACAAATTGAACACAATAAAAGCCCGTTGAGGAAAAGGCTCCTGGTCCTCCTCCTTTGAGAGATCGGCCACCTTTCCTCCCCAAGCAGATCACGTCTTGGTAGACTTATTCTCATCCGTGGTGGATGGTGGCAGGGGGCAGGGGCGGGGAGGCTCTGCCTGCAGAACAGCTGTGACAAGCTGTGACAAGTGACAGCCTGCCACTTGTTTGAGACCTAAATGATCTCTATCTCGCATCGTATTTAGAAGGACTGTGTTGTGTTCCCAAGTATCAACACCTTGATTTTCTCCCCTTTCCATCACTTGTCAAACACGAGCAAAATAAAACAAAGCACTTAAATAACTACAAATCTGTTGCATAAAGATGGCGATGCTGCTGACACCCAGCCACTGGCAGATCAAAAGGCCACTAGGCAGGAGGCCAGGGCGGTGATCTGCCAAGAATAGAGAAAGCCCACACTCGCAGTGGCTGTGGACATGCCAGGCGTGCCGTCCGAAAGTGTTTGGATGGCAAAGTCAGATTTTCAAGGTGGATGACCAACTCAGTGGGGAAAAGATTGACTTATTCAATCAGTACATGATGTAAGGGCAACGTGCTAACTGCTAACTATCTGAATGGAAGAAAAAAAGCTAGATGCCTACCTCCCAGGGAAGCAAAAGGTTTCGGTGTAAAAATTGAAATCTGGAGAGAGTAAAAGAAAGCATTGGTAATATTCACTTAGTATCGGGATGGGGAAGCCTAGACACAACATCGAAGGCAGTTCGTAAAAAGAGCCACACCTCTGAGTTTGCAGACATCCTGCAGCTGGAGGCAGAGAGGACTGCAGTGTTGGGCACCGCCTGGAATTGCTTCTCTTCCTCAGCAATGGTTCTCAACAGGGGGCGACACCGTTTAAAACCACCAGCAACTGCCTTGCTTCCTGACTCTCCTACCAGGACCTTTCCGCAAGCTTTCTGACGCTCTCTCCTTCCCCTGATATGAAACCCCTGTAGGGTGGGACTCACAGGACTGCAGTTTTCCTCAATTTTCAAATGCCACCAACCTTTTGCATTTTAGAGAGAGGGACCCTGGAGTGGTTTGAATTACTGCAGGAGGAACTGAGGGGTTTCGTAAGTTCTGTCTCCCAAACTTGTGATGTTAACGAGAGCTTCACTTTTCTTTGCTCAGTACCCTGATACCTTCTGAACACACATCTCCACTTCGGGTTCCGCCTGCCATCACTTCTGTTCCTTGCTCTCCGAACCAACTCTGCTTTTTCTGCCAGCCCAAGGAGCACCTCTTACATGTTTATATATTATTTTTCTATAACTTCCTCTATGAGTATCTGCTTCAACTCTAGCCTCTTATCTACATTAGAAATCTGAATGTTCAAGTGAAAGCAAACATTCTCAGAATATTTCTAGACAGATATGTATACTGTTGAAAAACAGGAATGTTGCTGAGTTGTAGCACTTTATGAAAATTTATACCAAAAGAACTTTGGGTGGGAGACTCTTCTCTGGAATGCTGCCGAAGGTAACATCCAAGGTGACTTCTCCAAGCAAACACACTAAGGACATGCCTGTCCAGTCCCTCCTCTCTCAGCCTCAGAGTCTAATCATCTCCTCAACCACACAACCAGTCCCAGACAACCAGGTGTGGAGCAGACTGTGACTTAAGTCGCCAGGGGACTTGCCCTTTTAAAGGATTGGCCCATAGCCAACCTCCTTTCGGTATGTTTTTGCTTCTGTCTTTGAGGATCTGTTCCCTTAGATTTCATGGGACTGCCCCTGGACCAAGTTCCCCTCCAACCCATGAAGGGAAGGAGGTAGGTCCCCCATGCAGAGGACCTGGTGCTCGGAAGTAATTTTCCAACACCTCCCTTGAAGCCCAAGGTGCCCGCATGCACACTCTAACAGTGTAAAACCCACTTTCATGGCAGCGAGGGTTGAATCCTGATTCTGGCACTTAGGCACCATGAAAACACACATTTCGATGGCACAACGTAAAATCTAATGGCTCTGCTACATGTGGGCCAGCCCGACGACTCAGACGTAAGCTTTTCCTGATAATATTTAAATAAAATGGAAGATTCATTTTTGGAATTTTATTATTTGCAAAACAGTACAGCAGAAACATTTTTTTCAACATTCAGGTTATAGGTCTTGTTATAAGTATTCCTATTAACATCATTTTGAATAAATAATTCACGGAAACATCTACTTTACACTTTTAAATTTAAAAAATAATGGAAAAGTCATAGTATGCTTATGTTAGAAAATACTGAGTTTCATAATTTCAGACTAATGGTCAAAGATCAGAAAGTTACCAGAATGGCTCTGAAACTCGCCTGAGCTACCTTTAAATAGCAAATTTGCAAATATGCAAAGCCATGTACAGAAACACAAGAGCCTGGAGAAAGGCAGATGCTATTTTGACTGAAAGAGAAGCAAGGAAGAAAGGAGGAAAGGAGGGGGCAGGCAGAGAGGATGAGGAGGGGACAGGAAGGGGGCTGGGGAGCAAAGGAAAGACAAGACAATCGAGCCAACCACCAAGCCCCGGCTTGGAGCGCAGGGACACAGAGGCAAACGAACACAGATCGCGGAAGCAGGAAGAAGCGGGTTTACTCACAGCAACAACCAGCATGAACGTGAAGCCCAATAATAAAGCTATCAGACCCCCAAAGTGAACAAGCTGCAGATTTAAACGTAAACTGGAAAAGAAGTGGCAAGTACGGTTTGCTAATACACTGTGGCTCCCGCCCAGCACTGAATGTCCTTCACCTTCTCCTTTTCTCTCTGCTGTTTAAAAAAAAAAAGAGCACATTTGTCTCCTGAATGGAGAAGGGGGAAGAAAGCAAAGGACCGCAGTCAGAGGCCCTTGGTCCATTCCAGTCCAGCCAGCTATGGGCTGCGCAACCCTGGGCAAGTCACTTAAAGGACGCATCTGAAGGAAGACAACAGTGGCGCACAGCACGGAGGCTGTGTGAAGGCAGTAGCTTGGCGGCACAAACCACTACAAAGGACTACTATCATTGTTAGCAGATAAAGCCCTGGGGCAATGGTCGGGAAACCTGAGGCTTAATCCCAGCTCCGCTACTAACTAGCAGTGTGACCTCGGGTAAGTCATGCACACTCTCTGAATCCTGTTTCGTCATCTGTAAAATGAGGACAGTAATAACACATGCACTTCACAGAATTATCATTAGAATCAAATCTCATGTATAGAAAGTGTTTTGAAAGTTGTGCTTGGCATCAAGCAACTGGAAGTTATTGGTATCACTGCAGTCCAGGGAGAACTTACGTTTCCAAAATCCTTCCAGAAGGATCTTATGCCCTCCCCTCTCCAATAGTCTGTGGATATGTCCAGACCACTTCCCTCTATGTACGAACTCTAGCCTTGTCTTTGGTTAAAGGTTTGTAATATACATTACAAACAAGGCACAGGAACTTTTTTGAGGGAGGTGAAGAGACAGAAAAAAAAAACTCTAAAAAATGCTATAAAAAAAATCACACTAAGTGGCAAAGCCACACTGGAAGCCAGTTTGGCCAGCAGTCCCATTCCAAGGTGTATTTCCCCGAGAAGCAGAAACACACGGCCGCGCAGGAAACTTTCTGTTCTGTGTCTTAAGTATGTCGGTGGTTATGCTACTTTTCACGTGTGTCAACTCATGCAACTGTACACTTCAAACCAGCGGGCTTTACTGTACATGAACTACACCTCAGTAAAGTGACTGGAAAATAACACTGGAATATGTAAATATGAGAGGTGATGGATGTGTTAATAATAGATGGGGGGCCTTCTGCAATGCACATGGGTATCAAACAATCACAGTATACACTGTAAATATTTTACAATTTTGTCAACTACACCCAAATAAAGCTGAGGGGAAAAAAGGAAATATTGGTTATAAAAGGTAATATTCACTTTTGATATTTTTCCTTTCCTATATGGCCAACATTGTCTCCCCCACCCACAAGTCCCTAGGGTAAGTTATAATATATTTGTTATATACTTAAAAAAAAAAAA
>PVIA01005700.1:0-110078 GCA_004024845.1 Tonatia bakeri
GAAAATATATCGAGAAACCTTAATGGCACTGCAAGACTCCAACTATATAAAAATCTGGAAAAGGTAAAGCTACGAAGACAGTAATAAAAGCCAGTGGCTGTCAGTGGGCGGTAGTGAGGAGGCAGGGATGAGTAGGCAGCACACAGAGAATTTCAGGGCAGTGAAACTATTCTCTACAATATTTCAGTGGTGGGTGCGTGTCATTACATATCTGTCCAAACCCATGGAATGTATGACCCCAAGACTGACCCCTAATGACAATTATAAACTTTGGGTGATAATGATTTGATGATGTAGATTCACTGATCAAAACAAGTGTACCCCTCTGGTATGGGATGTTGATAGTGGGGGAGGCTTATGGGCATATACGAGAACTCTATACCTTCTGCTCAGTTTTATTGAGGACCTAAAACAGCTCTTAAAAAGTGTATTCAAAAATGGGAAACCAGGGTAAACACCCCAAAATTGAAATTAAGGTAAAAAAAAGAATGAAATGGAGTGATGTGCACACACAAATATTAAATATTGACTCTGCTATCCCTTAGGAATAGAGTGATTTAAATAGATCTGGGGAAGAGGGTCTATGCTGCCACAAGAATGGCTTTATGTATCAGTGTGTTAAGTTTGAAATATTCCCCTGGACCCCTCAGCCCAAAATATAAAATCTATAGGCTTGGGTAAGACTGTCACTTGAGATTTGTTTATGGTTTCTCCACATGAGATCTGTCACTCTCCTTAGGTTCCATCAGCCATAAATTTTCCATTTGAAAATTCCTCTTGATTTCTAAACATGAAACCACTGCCAGCTATGGGCAGTTTGGGATTTCTTTTTCAATTTCCTCAAGACCAAGAAATATGCTGTACCACTTAGACTATAGCCATGCATTAGCAATCTACAGTTTCTGCCTCTGATGACTGACAGCTCAGCGAGGGAAAATAGTACTCTGAAAGCTGTGGGAATTCAATTATCAGTTATGCTCTCATGGGCTCCCTTACAAGGTATTGGGCCTGATTAAAGGAAATGTTACTTTTGGAAGGAGGCATTGCTATCGAGCAACAGCGAAAGCAAAGAGCAAAACAAAAAACAAAACAAAAACACAGCACACTGTGTGTTACATCTGTGTTTCATCTTAGTCATTCTGCATCTTGCTATTTGCTCACATTTGTTTCCTTTCATTGCCAAAAGTGAGAATGCATGTTTGTGTGTGTGCATTTCTTGGCATGTATGCTAAGGAGTTTTTATGTTGAGAGTTACCAAATATATACAGTCCAAACACAACTGAGTCGCTCATTCCACTCTTTCAAAGTTACCCCCAAACAGATGAAGAGACCTCTACTTGCATAAATAGGTATGAGGCCAAATCTAGAATTTTCACTGAGACAAGAAGTAACAGAGTTATTATGGATACAGGAACAAAAGCTGTGGTCCAAGACTCACAATTTAGAAGTTTAGATGTCAAAAAGAATAATACCTGCAATAAGAAATGAAAGTCAGACAATAGAAATAGAAGTCAAATAGAATAACACCAACAAGATTAAAGACTTTATTTCCTCTCACATGTATTTGTGGAAGTGGAGAAGAAAATAGCGGGTAACATATTTAAAGGGGGGTGCTGCTTGCCTTCAAATCTGCAGAAGGAAGCAGGTCTTTTAATGATATGTGAATAATTAGTGTTCATGCCTAGAAGGAGACAGAAGTCCAACCCATCTCTTATAATCAGAGGCATACTAATGCTAGAATATACTGCAGCTGGCATTCACTAGCTGAAGTGAGGGCTTATGTGAGAATCATTTCCAAGGACTCAGAGCCTC
The DNA here is from genome assembly GCA_004024845.1 of Tonatia bakeri. Lineage (NCBI taxonomy): Eukaryota > Metazoa > Chordata > Mammalia > Chiroptera > Phyllostomidae > Tonatia > Tonatia bakeri. The sequence goes on from PVIA01005700.1 coordinate 1,813, forward strand.
ACCAGCCAGAGCCTAGACTAGCTACATGATGGTTCAGTGACCGCATTCCCAATACTGCTCCTGTGCCCACAGGCCAGTGTTCCTGGGTTGCCCCTATGAAACCAGGTGCTATTAGGGCAGCCTCAAGGACCTACATATTGACAGATCACTACATAACCAATAGAAAGAGAAATCTGAGTGTAAATGGAGTGTGAAGCAAGGAGGGGGAAAGAGGAGGAAAGTTCCTCTCAAGATATGCCTGTAAATCAAAACAAAAACAACAAAGAGAGAAAGGCATGCTTGGAGGGCAGTTAACAAAAATATTTTTTAAGTCAGGAATTTTAAATTTTCTAAAGATACAAGAAGAGAGAATAGTACTCATAAAGGAATAAAGAATATTTATGAATAAGCAGTCAAAAGCAAAAAATAACAAGTTAAAAGCAGAACGATCTTCAAGTCATTGAGATTGGAAGGCAGTATTCAGAAAATCATTCGGAATGCAGAGGGGATACTTTAAAGCAGGGGTGTCAAACTCATTTTCACTGGGGGCCACATCAGCCTCTCAGTTGCCTTCAAAGGACCGAATGTAATTTCAGCTCCTTAACAGTTAAGGAGTAGTTACATTTATACAGTCGTGAAATTATTTCAGCCCTTTGAAGGCAACCATGAGGCTGATGTGGCCCCCGGTGAAAATGAGTTTGACACCCCTGCTTTAAAGGGTGAAAAGTTGTTTAGAGCCAGAGAATAGATTAGTAGACCCAATATTTATGCAGTGGGCATTTGGCAAGAAGAAAAAAAAATAGAAAGGTACACTAGAAAAAATGATGGCTGAGAATTTCCCAGAACATAAGGTGCAGTCCACAGACCAAACCAGCTCAATGAGTGCCAAGTAGAGAACATTAAAATAGTTTATAACTATACACATTTTAGGAAACCTGTGAAGCATTATGGCTTAAGACAAAATATTAAACATTGGCGGATAAAAAGATGAATACCGTACATGTGCATGATGGCAAATAGCAGGCTTTTCATCAACAACAATATAATCCTGAAGTTAAGTAAGATAAGTGGCTGTTTAATTCGATAGCCAGATAAATGATCATTCAACACTTAGAATAAGAAAAAAAATTAAGACCTATTTAATGGGAGTTCTTCATCATAGACTTTCTTGAAAGAGGTTAGAGAATTTAGTTCACCATTGTGGGGGTCCTCTGCGGGCAGAGCCTCCCCTCCCCCACCGCCATCCACCACGGATGAGAATCGGTCTACCAAGACACGATCTGCTTGGGGAGGAGAGGTAGCCGATCTCTCAAAGGAGAAGGGCCAAGAGCCTTTTCCTCAATGGGTTTTTATTGGGTTCAATTTGCACAGGAATACAGGTAAAGCTCATCAATCATTGTCAGACAGTAAGGATCAAACAATAGATAACATTCAAAGAACTATGAGGGCTTATTCTGAGTCAGGGTAAGTTAGCTAAAGGACTATAAAACTTTGGGGAACGAACTCATTTTATGCTTGGACCCTTATCAGAAAACTGAGGACATTCTTAGCAAAACAGGTTCCTCAGGGTTTTATGCATTCTTTCTTAGACCTGATCACCCCTGGGGAACCCGCCCCATTCTAGCACAGGGCTGCACCACCCTCTGTCATTGTTTCAGGCTTAAATCAAGCAGGGGAGAGAGATTAAGAGACTTCTTGCAGACAGAATGAGGACTCAGGCTATGACAAAGCTGAGGGGTGAGGGTCCATCACCCCCTTTTTCTATAGCCCCCCAAGTCCTTCCCTGAGGGCCTGTTCATGACCATGCCTGTCTTAGGTCATCCCTCCTTTGAGGAATCTCACCCGTCATTGGCTAACCAGTCATCAGCCTGGGGCCAAGCAGGGTGAAGTAAAAGGGGATGGCGCCCCTGCCAGGGAGATAAGCTTTGTCTTCTTAGTGGCTTACAGTCCCAAGGTCTCTCACTCAGCCTTTGCCATGGTGGGTTACAGCTTCTGAAACCAGGCAGGGTGGTTCCCAACACAACAGAAAGAAAAATCAACAGTGTAGGAGTCTGATGATAAAAAAGTGATAAAAATCATATATATATATATTTATATAATATTGACTATAAAGTAACACTAATTCTATGTTTCCAAATTTTAGAAAATAATTTTTAAAAGCGCATGGAGTAAAGAGTTAAATATTAAAACACATGGGGATCCTTATCTACTTAAGAGGAACAGAGTGGAAACATTTCAGGCTTCTTAGAAATATAGGTATAAATAATAAGGTACATATATTAAAGATTTAGGTGTAACCAGTGAGAATATTAAAATTATTAGCTCAAATTTATAAATCATAACAGGGGAAAACAGATTTTTAAAAAGAGAGGAATAAAGAGAATTTCGCATAAGCAAAGCAAAACACTGAAAACAAACAGATGTGTCTAAATGTATTAACCACTTTAAATGTCTGTTACAAGACAGTCTCTTAGATTAAACTTTTAAAATCCCAGCCACGGGCTGCTTGCAGGAGATACTTCTTCAAACAATTTTCACAAGATCTTTAAAAATAAAACAGGAGGTAGAGGCAAGACAAGACCCGATTGAAAATCACAGAAGGCTCACGTAACGATATTAACCCCAGACCAAATACACTTTTAAGAGATAAACATCAACAATTATAAAGAATGATACTGCAATAAACAGGAATTCAATACATGTGAATTAAACAGTTATTTTGCTAACAGTCTGTCCTAGGCTCCCAGCCCCGATGAGACAGAATTCCTCTGGTCGTGTTGCTCAGCCACCTTAAGCCGTCACCCTCAGATCGCTGGTGGCTCTCTCATCATCAGCCTTCTCATGCTTCTTGATATGCTCCAAAATGTGCAGCCTGCGTAATTTTTTTTTTGAAAAGTACACATCCTGACATGTTGAAAATTCCCTTGGTAAATATTTAAATAATTAAGTATTTCACCAGCTTGGCACACATAGGTGAAACCGTCCAGCATACTAAGATAGTAAATGGCTGAAATGCAATTTCCCGTTGTAAGGTTTGTCCTAGACAGACAGGTGCCTCGTGGCAGAACAACAGAAATAGTTTTCTGGCAGAGGAACACAGAATGTGATTCTCTTGAGATCTCTTTTTATGGTGGTAATTTTTGACAGGATAGCCATTGTCTCAGTGCATGTATTACTAAAGGGGGAGAAAGATATTGAACCTCTCTCTCTCTCTCCACATTTTTTGTTCATAGGATCCTCACACATTGAATGGAATTTGGATTAAAAAATAATAAACTGCAAAGATGATATCACAACAGAACCCTTTAGTTTCTTTTTGCTACCACTCTATGTTTTTGTTTAAAACTCCGGAGTGAAGGTAAAATAGAGCATGATTGCCAGGAACAATGACAACATTTCCTCCGTTTGTGCTATCACACTAAAATGTGGTTTTGGTGTAAATAATGCTTACAAATAGGAATCTTTACTTCCAAATATGCACTTCAGGATGCCCTACAAACCACTTGTTCTCAGGGACCACACACTGCCGAGACAAGTTCATGGTCATGCTCTAACACTTCATCCTGAGGATCCTGATTGTTACAATACCTACAACTCCACGTTCCGCCACGGAGAAACATGCCCCAGGCAGATAGATCTCCCTTTGATTACTGGCACGGATAAGGCTCACCTGTCACCCACAGTCCCCTAGCAAATTGCTCTTGGATTTTATGATGTATTCTGCTTTTTTTCGTTGTGGTCAAGTTTACCTCCTTGTCGATCTTTGTCTGGTTCTCCATTTCCACTGATTCTGTGTGACCGTGTTTTCCTATTTCCTGCCTTGACTCTCACAATTGTCTCTTTGTGGGTCTTCTCTCCTCCACTTTCTCTCGGTTCCAGCATCTCCTTTGTATCACAGACAGTAGTATTTTCAGTGTGCGAACGTGACCATGCTGTTGCTTTAAAGTTCAAGTAGATGCATAAAATAAGATGTGCGAAACACCAGAATAAAGTTGAAACTTCTTGGTCTTATGTGAAAAGACTTTCATGATCGAATGCTCCAGTGCACCTAGTTTCTTCCCCTGCCTCTGCCCTAAATGTATCTTCTTCCTTAGCCACATTGATGTGCTGACTTTCCTGTAAGCCCATCATTGTCTTTTACCTGTCTATACCTGTGAGCATTCTGTTTCCATAGCCAAGGATCACTTAATCACTTAAAATGTGTTATAATTCCTTTAAGGCAACTTCTTGTGACCTTCACAAAGTGAATTAAGCATTGTTATTATTTTAGCACCACATACATTCTTGTTTTGACTTATTAATCCCATTATTTAATAAGTAAGCTAGATGGAAAATCTGGAACTAGATGCCAGGATGAACTATGATTATTAAAGTTGGGCATCTTGACATAGTAAAATGCAGTGAAGATCAGATTTAAGTGAGTCCTTAACCCAAGCCTGTGAAGATTAAATTACTTAAGTTTCTTCTGCTTTAGGTTGGTGCTGGTCACCAGTGTTTGGCAGGCAGTAGAATTAATTCAAGTGGAGAAGAAGATTTAGCAGGAGGATATGAATTTAGGAGACTGCCATGCCTCTGTTTTGGACCAGAATTCTGAGAATATATGTTGACTATGATACCAGAAAAATGAACTTTGAATTTAAGCTCTGTCAATTATAACTCTCATGACCATGAGCAATTTATTTATTCTTCCTGAGTCTCATTTTTTACAAATACAGTAAAAAGTTAATGATAGTCTCTATTTCATACTTTATTGTAAATATTTAATAGATAACTGTATTTTTACATAAAAATACCTATTATTATTTAATGTTGCCTTGACCCAGTTTTAAGGCCCTAGCTAGAAACTGGTCAGTCCTCTTCTTGAACAACTGATGAAGTCCACCCCCCAACCACTTTCTGTATTGAGTTCGCATACTCTGGAGTCACTAGGCACCCACTGTAATTACCCTGGGGCTACATACCAGATGACTAGGGACAGCCCTTATATCCAAAAGGCTGTGAAAAATTTCCTTGTAGTCATTGCCCAGGAAGCTCAGAAAACCTAGTTAATTCCACCCTCCTTCCCAGACATAAGCAGAAAGGCCAACTTCCTGTTACTCTCACCCTGGGTGCAGCCCCCTGGGCAGCCGTGCCGGGCAGCTGTCTCTCACTTGGAACTCTAAGTAACAAAGGCTTTTGCCTTGCATCCATGTGTGTCAGTGTGTTGTAGCCCTCTATCAAAAGCATCTTTAAATTTTATACTATACTAATAACATATTGAGAAGCAAGGACACAGTAGATGTCTTTCTTTGCAAGAGGAAGGACAGTGATGTCTACGAGAACACATTCTTTTCTTCCCTAATTCAGTAGCAAGGCCAATTGAAATACAACCTAGACAGACTACAGTGCTCTGTGAAGCCTCTTAAAGTACCTTAGGTATCTTTGCCACTGGACTGGTAGACCACAGAAATGTCTACAATGTCACTGAGATTTTCTCAAGGGTACTTCCCTGATTGCTAACGTAGTTTAAAAAATAATAGAAATGCCAGTCATAGACACTGACAAGGTATACTTTATTTACGGCAATTGAAATGGTGGACAGCTTTTCACTTCTTAATACTTGTTCAATCCCACATTGCCGACTAAAGCATGCATAATAAATTACGCTAGAAAAACATGATGAGTTAGAGCAAAACTTGTGCCATGATAGTCAGTCTGAAAATAGACTATCAACCTTTATTCACTCACCGGGAAAATGGTGAATAAAATATTATTATTTTGGAAATATTTTTGGTAGACTATTTCCTGTAAAATGTCACCTAGAATGTGTTATTTATATATCATGCATGGAAATTTACTTGTGTTACTCTTTACCCAGGGATATTCATTTCTCTAGAATACAAAGTATGAGAACAAACCTCTAACATGTGCTTGTAGACAACACCTGTGGCCACAAATTTATTTGTGATAGATCTAGCCTTTTTTTATCAACACTCTGATGTTAATTATGATAATAATTATGGACTCTTGACTGGATAGTTATCATAACAGACACTATGTTAGGGGCTCTTTTTTGTTGGTTTCCTGGTCTCAGCTTATTTAATCCTTGCTACAACACCAAGAGATAGTGATATTTGAAAGTTTATGGGGATTTTTTAATGAAACTTAGAATGTAAGTTGCCCAAGTCCCCACAGTAACTAAATGGAGAGAGGGATTTGAAATTAGAAATTCTAACTCGAGAACTATTATTATAACATGGATCTCTCAATGTGCTCTATGCAGTATTTCTAATGACAGCCTTTCTCCCATATCCAGTGTTTATCTCTAGTTTTCACTCTGTGAAACGAGCAGCAAATGGCTCTGTAAATAATTACCCTTCATGTTCTCTCTTGAAAGTCACTCTACCTTGCCTTTGAGCCATTCCATTTTTCTATTTACTATATGTGTTTCTATTTTCTTCATCCAAATAATTTCTTTCTATCTTTTCTTCTCTTTTCTTCTCCTTCTATACAAGGGCTTCCCCCAAGGCTAAGTTCTTGGATTTTTACTTAATCTCAACATTCTCTTTCTTGTTTTACTGCCCCATGTGTAAGGCTTCCGTTCCACACTGACTACCACTTCTAAATGGATATTTTTATGTTATAGCCTCATGATCAGCTCACACTCAATAATAACTCATTGAACGATCCCTTCTTGAATACATATGTGCCATTTTTATTTTATAACTCTACTTTTTTGGTTATAAGATTGAGGGCAAATAAACCAATCTTCATTCCTCTCTATATCTCCTTCTTAAAACAAATAAATAATTTTGGTAGTTTCTGCAGCTTCTGCAGGCTTTGGAGTTTGATGATTCCTTGTTCTAATCCATGAGAGATTCACCCACCTTTGAAATTTTAAATTCACACTTTTGAAATTAGTCATAGCTCTTTAGGAGCCCATCTCTGACTAATTGAAATTGTAGGTCTCATAAAAGAAATGTCTGGTAAAGGCCCAGCCTTTGGTGACTTATATCCTGAACTATCCCATTCTACTACATGTATCTTAACCTTTTCAAGAGACAGAAAAAGAAATTCTGTTTCCTTAAATCTTTTCATTTTTCAAAACTGTGTTTTGTATTTGTCTCCATAAATGCTCAATATGGATGGTAACTAGCCTTATGCCCAAGTCAACTTCTTTTGCACTTATTTTATATTTTAGCTTCATTTCAGTCTGCTGGCCAGTAGTCCCTGAAGCATTGCAAATGTGTGCTCTGCTTTGGGGACACCCAGTGCACTCTTAATGGTTTCTTCTTTATCATTCTCCATATCATTTACATCTTCATTTTTAAAAATTTCTGTACGTACACCTACAAAATCTGATTTTCAATATTCTCTCTCCTTCAATCATTTTGAATTTTATTCTTCAATAGCTTCTTCAGTATATAAATTTCATTATGCCACTTCCCTTCATAATAACATAACTCTCAGCTTCTACGGTGTGATTTCAAAGCCTTGTATCATCAGTTGTCCAAATGTTTCTCTGTCTGCTCCTCAAAACTCAGCCACAGATGTCTGTTTCAGCTCATTCTGTCTTCTCAGTATTGTCTAAGGAAGTGTAAAGAACTGTGTGGTGGCACTATGACGCCTCACTCAGAACCTTATTCAAGGAAAGAGTTTTTATCTCCATTGTTTGGAGTGCTGTCCTAAGACAGCTTTTGGCTGTGCCTTCAGGTATCTGCAAACCTTCCTTTTCTAAGGTAAAACATTGCTTCAGTGCTCCACATCTAATTACAAGGTAAAGAGGGTATAGAGCATGGATGGACCTTGAGATTATCACACTAAGTAAAATAGTCCAGCCAGAGAAAAAACATATACCATATGATCTCACTTCTATGTGGAATCTAATGAAGAAAATAAATGGACAAACAAACTAGAAATAGGGGCATGGATATGTGGAACAGACCGATAGCTGTCAGAGGGAAGTGGGGACCAGGTACTTGGTGAAATAAGGTGAAGGGATTAGCCAAAGATCATATATTTGTAACCCAGACACACAGATAACAGTGTGGTGACAGCCAGAGAAAAGGGGGGGCAGGGCCTGCATGGAGGTGGGGCAAGGGGGTGAAAAGGGAGACATCTGTAATATTGTCAACAATAAAAACATTGTAAACAGAAACCATTTTTTGAACATGTATAGAATATGCAACCACCACCACAATTCAGTTTTAGAATATTTATATCACTTCAAGAAGATTTTTTGTGCATAAATGGAATTCATCCTCACTCCCATTCTAAGTCCCTGGCAACGCCTGATCATCTTTCTGTCTTTAGGGATTTGCTTTGTCTGGAAATTTTCTGTAAATATAATTCTACAACATGGTATTCAATGACTCCCCCATCTTAAATGCATTCTTCTCAATCAGCCAGAGCTATAGGTTATAACACAGACCTCATCATTATATCCCCCTGCTTTATACCTTTTAGTGAATTTTCATTGCATGTATAATTCAAAATCCATCATATGTAAAACATGGAAGGCTTTTAATTGTCTAATTGGAGCTAACATACTCAACCTATCTCCAAATACTGTCTTTCAATCCAGGCATAAATTTGTGCACATCTTGTCTATTTTTTGTCTTTCAAAATTATCAAATATTTTTTCATTTGTGAAACTTTCCTTTAACCAATATGATTTTGAGTAATTTTCCTTTGGTACACATTTATATCTAATTCTTACTTGTACTGTAGCACAGCTCATGTTGTATTTTAATTAATATTTACATTAACTTTTCCTTCTACTGAGCGAACTTTTTGAGAATAGGGGCTATGACATTTGAAAATCTGCACCCCTTGATTTAGCAGTGACCCTGGTCCATCATAAGTACTAGATGAATGTTTAGTCACTGAATGAATGAGTGAAAGTATGAATGAATGAATGAAAACTTAAAGCAGAATATTGATGATATTAGGGGTGAGGAAAATGGAATAAATTGTTTCTAATAATTGATTATCTGCTTTTAGTCAATGCCCTAGTTCTTGACATTGTTAATTATTAGTAATGAATGATTCACATGATGATTTCAAAACTGTGTATTTCCCTGTCTGGTCAGGAGCTGGGGTTTCACAATGTAGGGACTGTAGCTGATACCTTCTTTTGTCTCTTGAAATTTTTCTAACAGAGCAGAATCACACTATCGCTAAAATGTGTCTCGGCAGCTTTTTAAACCATTACCGAAATTACCATTCAGATTCAACTGCAGCACAGAATCTTTAAAGCAGTGACAATGTTTCTCAGTTATAAAATCAGGGCTTATCACATTGAGGAACAATTGAAACTATTCAAATTCTCTCCCTATCACTTGCGAATAGAGTTATTGTCACATCAGCTCCTTTATACTGACTACATGTACAGAACCAAAACATTGAAGACCAAGTTAATTCATTCACCCCCAGAAGGACCGTAAAGGCTATGTGTAGAGATATCGAATTAAAATATACTCTAATCAAAAATAGTTAGGCTTTATCTTTTGTGTATAACTAAAACATACACATTTTTGTGTTGAATATGTACATATTCAACAAAGACATCTTATTTTTGTCATACCCAAGAATATAAAACACAGAAAACAGGTATCCCAATGATTGTGTTTTTCAAGTTTTTCTGTAAACTAACATATTTATGTTTTCATAAATATATTATAAGGTGAAAATCTTACATTCTGCTACTTCTAGTGTCAAATGCACCCAATACCCAAAATAGCAAGGCTTGTCACATCATTATAAAATTATTGGCAAGGCTCCCTATTACTTTTCTATTGGTATTCTAACAAATTATCGCCATCTTGGTGATTTATAACACCACCCATTTATTATCTCGCAGCTCCCTCCTTAGAAGTCTGGGCACGGTGCCCTTCCGTTGCATCCTTGTGCAGGGAGGGCCTCAGAAGGTCTAAACCGACAAGCTGCCTGGGCTAGCCTCTTATCTACAACCTCTGGGGAAGAGTCTGCTTCCACATGCACTCGGTTCTTGGAAGAGTTCAGTTCCTCATCATTCAAATTCATTTTCAAACAAACAATGGTTGTGTTGAATTCATGTCCTTCAAATTCTGACGTCGCTTCTACCAGCCAGAGTTAGACTTTCTAAAGCCTCGTGCAATTAGATTAGCCCCATGTGAATAACCCAGAAAGTCTTACAATTTTTAGTTCAAATAATGGGTAATCTAAAATATGCCTGTGAAGTCCCTTTTGCTGTGTGTTCATAGGAGTAACAATAGGATATTATGATTATAGGGGCCAAAAATCTTTCTGCCACTGGCTCTTAGCTTCAAATGCATGTAAGATATTGTATTGAACACACAGTTCTTCCACCGTTTTGAAAATCCTTGCTCCAGTAGCCAGTTGATGCCAGTAATAGAGCGAGCGAAGTGAGCTTCAAATTACTGTGATGGCTTCTTAGCTCCTTTCTTCACCGTCTAGCCTCCAGCCAAAACATCTCTCACCCAATAAAGAATGCAGAGGAGGATACTGGGTTTGATATTTACATTGCACATGCAATTGCTAAGGATATCATCAAAAGCCTGTTGAGTCACTGGGTTTTAGAAGCTATTATTCCCACTTGCTAATGACTCCCGTGAAGTGTTTTGTAGTGTGACTTTGAAAAAGCTTTGCCTTTACACTGTTAAAAAAATATAGTGCGAACTCTGAAATTTTCTCTTCATCTAAGCATATTTAAACATGTATGTATAATCTATAAGGGACCCTAAGTGTGCTTTGCTTAAGTGAAAGTAAGATGCACAAACAGAACTGGGTTGTGAGAAGGAGTAGACAATACTAATTATGGCGACATGAATTTAATTTACATTGCACCTGAGCACTTTAAAGATCCTTTCAAATATTCCATGCTAAGGCTGACACAAATAACCCATACAAATAGTTTTATTTTTCCTCAGAGCAACATGTGTGTGTGTGTGTGTGTGTGTTCACCTTACATATTTTCTATTCAAGGCACAATCAATATCACTGAAAGATCAGGTTAGTTGAAGTTTGTTTCCTCATTTCTTGAAATCCAGAAGTTAACTTGGACTGGTCAACATATGTTATATTATGTAAGTATATGTCTAGGAGTCTTATAAGGTTGCTGAGTCTTTCTGCTACAACTACAATGTTTTCAACACCTATTGCTGTACTAATTAAAATAGGAAAATTTAGAACCTAAGAGTGGCAGACTTAGGAATCTAACTAATGAAGCCTAAATCTGTCTCATGCTAAGACTGCTTTAGGAGTCTCTGGGATTTGGTCATTAGAAGGTAATTGGAAGGCAAATTAAACAAACAAAAACAAGTAAGCAGAAAAGATGAAAGCCACTCTGGGATGGTACGTGTGGAATTTGCCTGAGTGGAATTTGGAGAAACAGAACCATCAAGTGATATATTAAAAAATGTTTAGCAGTTACAAAGCAGGATGCAAGGTGACAGGTTGAAGAGAGAAGGGCACAGAAATGTGTCCTGTATTGTGCTGCCTTTCTTCTAAAGATAGGGACTATCTGCGTGTTTGTAGCTAGAGAACAAGCAATGGAGAGAAACAGATTTCCAGAGAAGAGTCAAAGGCGGAGCAAAGTCAGAAGAGATGAAGAGCTTAGAATCAAGAAGATAAGTGAATGGCCCCGGCTGGGTAGCTGAGTTGGCCAGAATGTCATCCTGATATGCAGAAGGTTGTGGGTTCAATCCCTGATCAGGACACACACAAGATTCAACAACTAAATGCATAAATAAGTGGAACTGATCTCTCTCTCTCTCTCTCAAATCAATAAATAAATTTGTAAAAGAAGATCATGTGAAAAAAAGTTTTCTTTAGAAAAAAATAGAAAGGACATTGTCTCTACAAAAGAATATAGAGAGTAAGGTCATGGGTTTTGTCATTTGAAGCAGGGGAGAGTGGATTTGAGAGCTTCACTGCGTAGCATTCATAATTTGGATAACATGAAAAGGTAAGGGGATCTATGGAAACGAGGTCTTCTGTAGTTCACAGAAGCCAACTGGTGGTGACAAGCCCCATATGTAAGTAGAAGAAGACTGATTGGTGTATTAGTTACAAGTTCAGGCGTGATAGTCAGACTGAGTATAAATCCGGGCTCTACCATTTAAATACTATTTTGAGACAAATTTCACATACCATAAAATTCATCCATTTAAGCTGTATGGTTCCGTGTATTTTAGTATATTCACAGGGCTGTGCAACCATCACCACAATCTAATTTTAAACATTTACAACACTCCAGAAAAGAACCCATTAGCAGTCATTACCCTTTCCCTCTCTTCCCCCCACTCCTCGGTCTCAGTCCCGACAACCACTAATCTCCCCAGTCTTTATGAATTTGTCTTTTCATGACATGTCATATAAAAGGAATCATACAATATGTAGACTTTTGTGAAGGCTTTTTTAAAATCTACTGTGTTGCAGCCTGTATCATTCTTCATTCCTTTTTATTTCTAAATAATATTCCCTTGTATGAATATACCACCTTTTGCTTTTTTCATTCACCAGTTGATGGTCATTTGGACTGTTTCCAGTTTGTCTTTTATAAAGAAATCTGCTATGAACATTTGCTACAAGTTTCATATGAACATATTTCATTTCTTTTGACTATATCCTCAGGAGCAGTGCATTGCACAGTCATACGGTAACTCCACGTTTTCCAACAAGGCCTATTCTTTACTCTTGCAAAAGTGGTCTCTCGTCACTGAGATTCAGGTTCTTGACTTTACAGTGAAGGCAATAATTGTACTTATAATTTGGGGCTTGGAAGAGGATCAAATTAGATGGAGACTGAAGGCTGTCAGAAGGCAGTTTCAATGTGACGTGCCTGAGTATGACACTGCCATGGCCCTTGCATGCAGTTTCTAACCCTGTCCCTGGTGGAGCCCTGTAAGTATTTTGTCGAGTTCTCTGTATGAGTTGATGCTGGTCCAGACATCTTTCCATGTTGAATCAGTGTGGCCTCACCCATTCACTCCCGTCCTTTCCTTTCCATCTAAAACTAACATTTAACCGTCATAAACCCTCCACTTCCAGCAAAGAGTATTTGGTCTCCACTTTCATCATCGTAATGACACTCCCTTCTTTCCCTTTCCTTTTTCTTAGCATTGGCATTTCCAACCTATACTAAGATGATTTTTGCAAACAACCCATATGTCTGTTTTCACATTTTTCAGACCACTGCTAAGAAGTAGACATGGGAAAGAAATTAATGCCTGAAATTTCCTATAACTAAGAAAAAATTTAAAAACAAAACAAATATATCACATTAGAAACCTAAAAATATATTAAAATTACTGACTTTTCTGCTTGACTTGCAGATACTCCATCTAAAGTATTTCTCACCAGGTGTTCTTACAGTACAAGCTTGAGTCATTGCAGAAATAATAAGTATGTAGAGAAGTTACTATATTTTGACTGTTGGTGCTTCTTGGAGGATGTTGTTCCTTTGCTTTAGTTTTTTTTTTTCAGGGTATTTAAATCACTTCAGAATCATGTTCAAGATCCTTAACCAAGTGCAGAAAGCTCTTTATGATCTTGCTTCTGTCTACCTTTCCTATTTCAGCCACCATTGGTAACACTCCAACTATTATCTCCAAGTAGTTGCTTTATACAAAAGTTGGGTATCATGTCTTTTCAATTTTTATGAGAAATATTCAAAAGTTAATGGTAGTTAGGTGCCTGCACATACATATTAAGGAGACAGACTTTTGTTTTTGATGTAGTTTTGACAGAGATGTTCAAATACATCTTTTTCCTTGTTGTTTAATATTCACTGCGCATTCTGGGCATGAAATCATGAATTTTCAGACTAGAGTTCAAAGCCCTTTCTATTGTTAGTTGTGCTGAAATAAAAATAAAAATAAAGCAAAGCATGAACTGTTAAGAAAGCAGTGAATTATTAATTATTCTTCATGTGAATTACCTCTGAGATTCTTTTTTCCCTTGATGAAAGTGTGTTTGTCATACTGTTAAAGACTTCTATTCTGATATGTGTTCTCCGCCCCACCTCCCCACTTTGTCATGAAAAAAAAAAAGAACATTTGCTCTAGAGACATGAAAATTTAGAGAACAGTAGAGAGTGTTTCATTGAACTCGCCCTCGAAGAAAACTTCCCATGTATAGAATCCTTTACAGCTATCGATTTGGTCATCTCAGAAGGTTGTAGGTCATAATTATATCACTCTCCAACTAAATTTTGTTTAATAAGTCTAGTCATCATAAAGGCTCTCTTTAGGTGGTGTCACACTGTGCCTCCCTATACTCCTTGCTTGTTGGCAAGATCATTCCCTTTTTTCATGCAACTGTCAATGGGGAACCAGTCCATCCATTTGGGATGGGCTAACTGTTTAGCAAGGATAAACTGGTTAGCTGGGCAGAGGTATATTGCCATCGGCTGAAACATATAACTCTTTCATTTGTAACTACTTGAAAAAAATATAAATCTTGCACATTACAGAAAGTACAGAATTTTACCCTAGAAGTCTTTATCTGAAAAGACTGTTACTGTGACAGCATTCAAGACAGATATCATAAACTAATCTGTGGAACCAACAGAGTTGAATATTTGGGAATATTCACAATGTTGCAAGAGTCAAAAGAAATAAAACAAAAGGTATATCGAAATATAGGAAAAAGACATAGTATGTGTGAGTATCAGAGATAGTCATTCATGCCTATGGCCTGTCTTTCACACATACCATAGTACATGGCAAGGAAAATATTTCTGTAAAGGCGCAGATGTAAAAAAAAAAAGTAATGAATTAGTCAAAAATGAAAGAAAGCCATTTGTTATCAACTTTTATCGTTTTAGATTCAGTCGAATGGGGCGATTCATAAAGATGAGGCAGAAAGTATATACATGGGATTTAAGGTGAATGCAATCTTGCTTACATACACATCCCACAATCCTGGCTGATAATATGGTTGCATTAAAAGTAAATGCTCCAACCAGAAAGGGGTCGGCTCACACCGGAAAACATAAAGCAAAAGTTGAAGATGCCCAGCCAGTCAATGTCCATGATTAAGAATACTTTAACCTAGTGATTCCTGTTACGTGGGCTATGCACCTGAAAGTTTTACCAAGTACCCTTCCTTCTCCCATGACCACAACCATATGCCCACATGCTTGAGAGGTAAATCCAAGTGCTAGACAGCATGCTGTTCTCAGCATTGTCCCTCCCTTCATGTGACTACTGCTTCAAGACAGTTTCATAATGACCATGCTTGTCTTGCTCAGGTCTCTGTACTGCTCTATAATCTATTCTCTTCCAGGAAGCCATTCAATCACTCTTGCAAAGAAGCTCCTCAGTTGGCTTCCCACCACTTCACTGTGCTTCCGCTACTATTTGTGAAAAGCAGGGGTCAGCACAGCTCAGCACCAAACTACTATAACCTGCTTTGAAAATATTGGCCTTTTATAATAATTTCATTCAGAATATTTTAACTCTTCCCCTTCATTAAAATATATGTATGTATATATAGATCACAGGCACAATTGCATTTGTTAACAAATAACTGTTAGTATACTGTCCCAAAAGCTGTTGCTAACTAAACTTTGTAAGTTGTTTTATTTCAACTATGGTTGTTAAAAAATACATTTAACCCTTGAGCCAACTACTTAAAATTCACAAGTGTCGGTTCCTCTGGGCAATCACTGAAGTGTGTTTGAAGAGTACCTGATGTACCAAAGGAAAGGAACAGTCTTTGCCAGCTATCTTCCCTATAATAGCTGTTTGGCCTTTCTTGTAAGGTCAAGTTGCATGCAAAACATTAGAAACTTCTTGCCATCCTTTATCTGTAATGATTAGCAGAGAGCTCAGCTCTAGAACTTTCCAACTCGAAAGCCTTTGTTCTAAAGATAAGTGATACTGTTGAGGTGGGCGGGGAGAGAGAGTTTGGGAGGATGATTTAAACTAGGATATTATTTGATGTAACATTCCATTTTAGTCAAGCAAGTCACAGTGGAGGCATAAAAGGTATGTTGGTTGACAATTACAAATATGAACAAGTTCTTTGTGTACAGAATAGCGTGGACTGTGCTGAAGAGTTCCCTCTCACACACACAAACTTGCATGACCTTGACTATAACACCAAACTCTGCCTTTCTTCAGAGGAAAAGCAATCACTGTGCAGAAATGAAATGTCAACTGCAAGAGTGAGAGAACTGAATGAGAGTGGAGACCGCAGCTCATAAAATACAGTGTGGCAAAAAAATTATCTTCCAAGCCTCTGAAAGCAATACTGGATACCAGTTCCCTTAGGGAAAGCTAAGCACCTCTTTAAGTCTTTCTGAGATTTTAACAAAGGTCTTTGGCCAGATCCTTGATTTGGTCTACTCCTCAAGTTTTCTCATTACAATCCAACACAAAGGCATTAGAAGTTTCCTAGCTGTGATTCTGATTAATGTTGACATCAAAACAAGTTTTGAAGGGAAGACTCTTTGAACAGGATAGTTCTGTTGTTGGTTATGAACTGTCTTTTCAGGAAGGATGTAGAAGGAGGTGGATTTGAAGCAAGGAATAAGTTTAGGGATGTATTTTACATAAACCAAATAAGAGAAAATGGTGGCTTGAAATGGTGTTAAGTGTTTAAGGGGTAATAAATGAATCTTGAATATATTTCATATTTAAAATTGGTGGGTTTTGCCAATGGATCAGATATAGGAGAAAATGAAAAGAGAGTTAAGAATCACTTCTAGGATTGTTGCTGAAGCAATCAGAACAATAAAGTTGTCATTTACTAAAATGAGGAACTCTCCAGAAGGAGCTGTATGTATGAATATAGTGGTGGTAGTCAGGGAGTCAATTGGTGAACTTTAGGAGGTAGGTATTGGACATGCTACACTGGAGAAGTCTTTTAGGTATCCAAGTGGAGATGTTTAGTGGACAGTTGTGGGGAACCACACTGCCTGGTTTCAGAAGCTGTAACCCCACCCATGGCTAAGGCTGAATGAGCGACCTTCAGACCAGAAGCCATTAAGGAGACAAAGCTTATCTCCCTGGCAGGAGCGCCACTTCTGCTACTTTTCCTTCACCCTGCCTGGCCCCCAATGCTTGATCGGTTAGCCAATGACAGGTAAGATTCCCCAAGTGGGGAACAACCTAAGACAGGCATGATCACGGGGAGGCCCCAGGAAAGGACATGGGGGGCTACAGCAAAAGGGGGTAATGAACCCTCACCCCTCGGCTTTGACATAGCCTGTGTCTGCGTTGTGTCTTCCAGAAGTCTCTTAATCTCTTGGCTGCCTTACTTTCTCTGACTGCCTTAAGCCTGAAATAATGCCTTAAGCCTGAAACAATGACAGAGGGCGGTACAGCCCAGTGCTGGAAAGGGCCGGTTCCCCTGGGCGATCAGGGCTAAGAAAGAATATGTAAAATCCTGTGAAATCCTGCTTTGTTTAGAATGCTCTCAATTAAATGATAAAGGTCTGAGAAGGAAAGGAGTTTGTTTCCCAAGGTTTTGTAGCCCTTTAACTAACACACCCTGATTCAGAATAAGCCCTCATAGTTCTTTGTATGCTATCTATTATTTGATCTTTACTGCCTGACAATGATTAATGAGCTTTACCTATATTCCTGTGCAAAATGAACCCAGTAAAAGCCCATTGAGGAAGAGACCCTTGGCCTTTCTCCTTTGAGAGATCGGCCACCTCTCCTCCACAAGCAGGTCATGTCTTGGTAGATTTATTCTTATCAGTGGCAGCCGGGGTGGAGGTGGGGGCCCTGCAAGCGGAGCCCCCAACAGACAGATATATACCTATTGTTCAGAGAAGATGCCAGGCAACTCTTTCTGATTTTTGTCTCCCCATTCATTAGACATAGACCTGTTGGAACAGAAATTGCATTGGGCAAAATTGAACAAGAAAGGAAGAGTTTATTCCAGGCTACTGCAGTAAGGGGAAGAGTCCAGAACTTAATTCTACTCAAACAAGGGGCTGCAAAGTTTTAAAAGCTGAGCTGAGGTGAAGAGATCTTAGATCATTAATTTTCATTTGCTAATTACCCAAAGGAAAAATAAACCATTCTCTCTCTTCACAATGTAACACAGTTCTACTGCTTGGAGCAAGACACCGCCGCGGTTAGGTTCCTACCCTCCCTCAAAGCCTGGCATCTTCCTTGATGGTTGCATTAAAAGGTATGTCTCCCAGGTCCTTACAAAAGACGTTCATTAGCTGTAAAACTGGCAAGAAGCATTTTAAAAGGTTTATATCTCAAAGGGACAGAGAAAGTATTTACAGATACAAGTTTTCTAAAGCAAGTGTGTAAGAAAAAGGAAGAGTGGGAATTCTGGAGCTGCATCACTTGCACTCTGCAAGGGCAGGGGGTAGGTAAGAGGGGAGTCAGGGCCTTACGGCTCTAAGTTGAGTCAAGCTGAAGGAAACATGAAGGCTGCCTGGGTTAGTCTTTAACAGGGTGACCACGTAATTTATTACTTAAGTCAACACACTTTTCAGAGTGGAAGAGGGCACTATTAATAATTAAAATGAATCCAAAGCATAGAACAGGACTCCCTGTCAAACTGCAATGAGTGCTTTTTTTACCTTTGCACTCTTCATGCAGCTCAGAGGGGAGAGTGCCATGAGGTGTAAGATATATGTGAAGATAAATACAACTCACCTTAAAAGTACTGTCTGACTAAATTGCTAGGAAAAAAGATTATTGACAACAAAGCTTCCTGAAAGATCAGTTATGGAGGTGATTTGGCCTGGTTCCTCCTTCTAGATCCCACCCAGGTATCGCGTTCTGCATCATCAGAGTTCTCTACGTGTTTCTCAAAAATGAAACTTAGCCTTCTTCTGTTTACTTTTCTCTCCCCCCAATACAGACTCGAGCACATTGAAGACACAAACTTCCCTTTTAATCATTACTTCGACACCTGGCAGTGTGCCAAGTATGTAGTAGGTACTCAACAAATATAGACACATTGAAGTGGAAAGGGGGCAAAAAAAAGGGAGTTAAAGTGGTATCCACCTGTTGAACTTCAAAGCTGGCAAGGACCATTATAAAATAAACAGAAGTGGAAATAAGAGGAGGTGCAAAGCCTCTTGTTTTATCCCATAAGGGATTCAGGTTATAGTATCAGGTGAGGGGAGAAGAGAGACTAATATATTTACTTAATGGTATCCATAATGCTATTAGTTGCATTCCCTTCTATATTTTCCTCCTGTGGAATGTGCTTGTTCCCCATTAGTGCTTCATGAATTAACCATAGCTGCCACCAATGTAATTAAAATATTGATTGCCACGGGGAAGTAAAGATTCAGCATTAATTCATTCAGCAAAAACTTATTGAAACCTATTATATGTCATGCCTTGCAATAGGCTACAGGAATATATATATAATAGCAAGTAATTATCTTGTCTGCATGAACTTGGCTGTAGAATTGAATTATAAAATAGTGCAAAATATCATTTTATGAGTTCAAACTCACCAAATATATTGCAAATTATCTTCTGTTTAACTCTGGTTCTAAGCAGTGAGTACTCTCCAGGATATTTCACAAGTGGAATACTTGCATGGAGGTATGTGGTCACTGTGTCAGTGCATCATGGCCACCTCTCAGTGGTGTCCCCAGGAGCCCTGCCACTGACCAAAGCATCTACAAACTCATGGCTGCATCCAGCATCAATGCTGTGACTCCACCTCTTCCAGGAGTCTCCCTTAGAGCAGAAACATTATTTACCATTCCCTGAAACTCATTACCTTTCATGTGACTTCACATATTTTTCCCATGCCTGAATCTGTCTTAACAAGGTGAATCAATTACTCACTTGTGACATGGTGAATCTGTTTTATAATATTCACTATTGCTATCATTTATTGGGAACATGATAATGACAGGAACTCTGATGATCTTTGCAATAACCCGATTAGTTGGGCATTGTTGGTATGCCTAGTTCACATGTAGAAGTTGAGATCACTTTCTCAGTATCAGTTCCCTGACTCTGGGCCTCACATTCTTAACCATGCTCCATACCCAGGAGTTTGCTGTCGGCCACTACCATCCAGTCATTGCTCCTTATTGTCAAGTACCTTGGTATTTCTGCTGGGAACATCCAAGTGATCTCACCACTTCTGCCCTCCAGAAATATCCAGAAAAGGCATAATAGGTTGAATGTGCACCATAAGACCAAAGCAAGGACCACCCTTGCAGCACAGATAGAAACAGTGCACAGATGCAGAGCCCGATGCCTTAAAAAGTATCGAGTGATACCACAATGTGCTGAGAGCAGAGACATGGAGGCTTGCTCTTGTGGAGACGCTGTTACCTAATCAATGGAGGTATGCACGCGTTGTTACAGGTGTGGAGAGGTTGGAGGAGAGAGCACGACCTAGAGATAAGGCTGAAAAATTAAGTTGAGGTGATAGTGCAGTGTCCTGAGTGCCATGATAGCACTTGGGCATTATCGTGTTGCAGTGAAAATGTGTTCGATATTTATGTATTTATATTTGTGTTTTTAAAGGAGATGAGGAAAGACCTCTCTAGTGGCAATGCGAAGGATGGAGAACATCGGGGTGCCCAGTGTGGTGGTTACTGTAATTATACAAGCAAGGCATGGGGAGAGCTGATCTAGCGCAGTGACGATGAAACGTATGAGAATCAAGAGACATTCCTAGGATTGTCATTTGTAGGATTTAGTGATCTACTCAACGTCAGGCATGAAGAAGAGGAAATTGTCAGCAACGCCTGGAACTCCTTTTGATACCTTGAAATAACTCCTTACTCTGGGTTCCTAACAGCGACCTCAAGGCCTTCCACAATCGGGCCTCCACTCACTTCCCTGGCCTTGCCTTAGACCGCTCCTCCCCTTTTTACCTCCCTGCAGCCCTGTGGACTCCTTACTCCGGAATCTATCAGACAAGCTCCCAGCTGAGGGCATTTGTACCTACTCTTGCCTTTCCCTGGAGCACTTTTCTCCAAGATATCTCTGTAGCTTGGGTTCTCATGCCTTTCAGATATCAGTTTCTGAGTAAGGCCTTCATTGATCACACACCTAAAGTTGTGCACACGCACATCTGTACACACACACTCCTACCCAATTTGGCACTACCTATTCAGTTGTCTGTATTATTCTTTTCTGAGCTACTAAAAACACTGGAAAGACTGTACGTGTACTTATTAATTTTTGTATTTATTGTCCCACAGTAATGCAGTCTTGTTAAGGCAGAATTTATGTTGGCTTTGTTTATTATTACTGCAACCCTGGTGTCTTTAAGAGGGCCTTTAAATACTAATTGAGTTCAATGAATTAATTTCTAGAATATTTGAGTCTGTGGATGCTGGCTCCATTATTTAAAAATGACTGTCTCTACCCCTCCCACTTCTAATTTATTAGAAAGCAGTTTCTGTAGTTCCTAAATATTGCTCCATCTCCACTACTGGCTGAGACGCCACCATCTCTCCCAGAGACCCATCACCTCTCACTGGGCAAAAGCAGCCTCCTAAGTTGTCACTTTCACTTCAAACAGCTTATTTTCTACCCAGTAGAACAACCTAAGTTACCTTTAAGTATATAAATCATATCACATAGCCCTCTTTCCCTAAAACCATATAATAATGTTTCATAGCTCTGAATGTGATCCCGGCTCTGAGTATATCCAACAGTGCCCTACAGAATCTATGCCCTGTACCTCCCTGAGCCCACCTACTGCAATCCTTTCACCTGTACTCAGCTTCAGCCACTGTCGCCACATTGTCATTTCTCAAAAGCCCCAAGATTGTTCTTATTTTAGAGCCTTTAATTTTTTTTTCATTTGCCTACAACAATTTTCTTGGGCTTCCTTAGTGTGAAGATATCTTATCAGATAGGTCTCTACTAATTCAATTAATTCAGCAAATATGTATTATACTATGTACATATATTGTATATACTATATTATGCCAGATACATAGATCTAAGGGTTATCAGTAATAAACAAGATCTTTTCTCACCATGGTTGCAATGGGAGAAATATCCATTGAATATCATAATAGCAAACATGAAAATATGAACCTATACAGTTTCTTTTAAGGAAAGGAAACTTGTTTTAGAACCTCACACCAAAAATACATTATCCTCAGAGTAAAATTGACAACTGGAACAGAAGCGGGTCCATCTTAATATCTGTCACAGGTGAGGGATAAGGAGGTAACAAATATGTCTCATTTTGTGAGGCATTATCATGACTTAATCTATATCTGCCGATCATCATGGGCCTGATGTCATAACACAGCATATATCATAGTCATGGCCAGATGTAGCATTTTCGTATGCTTTTTCCGCATTTGAAATGTTATGCTTATCCTACCATATTCCAAATTCCTTTGGATAGTTTTAACATTATTTTCTCCATTATAACTGCTTATTGTCAAATTCCTCTAAGCTTTTATTATGTGTTATCCAGCTTATAATATAACATTTTATGTATTATTCCTTTTATTATGAGATGTATTACCAAATGTAAGACACCAGCTTAAATTTAGTTTACATGTGATTAGAATAATTTAAGTACTTAAGTATTTTAATGATAAGTAATTTAAAAAAGTGAGTATTGCATTTAGAAAATTCACCCTAGGATGTCATTTAAAAATTAGAATTAAAGGCATAAAAAGAATATGTTTCATTTCCATTTTAAGAAGTAGCTCATTTCTGATTTTCAAATTATTTATGCTACATTTATACAAGTCAGCTATTTTAAAAGTCTACTCAAATAACTCAGTCTTTCCAACTATGCAGATTTTGGTTATTAGTTAACTATAATCCATGCACAATAAAAGTTTTGAGGTAGCATTTATGCCTTGTATGTTGTCACATATATTATAAATTCTGCTTTAGATGATTATATGTAATCACTATGGTACATATTATAGCATATACATGCACATATATATGTCTGTATGTAATTATCATTATGTACTTAACGTGTGCCCAACAGCTCAGATAATCACTGAAGGCTTTTTGTAATATACTTTGCTTTAAACACTGACTCCAGTTAAATGAGAAGAAAAAGAAGAAAGGTCTTTTCATTGGTTTGTTTTTCCTCTCAGCAAAATCTACTTGCGGGTACTATCTGTCAGATATGAGGAGTTTCCAAAAAGTAGCTAATGAGTTCCTTACAAGGCACAGAAACACAGACAATAAAACCCAAATAGTATGAGTAATGGTTGGCAGGAGGGGAGCAGTCTGAATTCATTGAAGAACAAACTGAGGAAACCAAAGAAACAATAACCAGAAAATGAGAACAGTCTCAAAAATTAAGAGAAAGATTTTATAAAAAGTTTATGTGGCACTGCAGAAAGAACTTACGAAACACCAACGAATTTGCGCTATTAATATAATTTTACAGATGAGGAAACTGAGGCACCAAGAGATTAAGTAACTAGTCCAAGATTACCCATTTATGAACAGTTCTGTTAGTGTCTGAGTCAAGGCAGTGTGGCTCTCAAGTTTGGCCTTGAACCCTGTGCCCTATGCTCCTCCAATTATGTTGGTTTGCACCATGTTTCTCCCTGAATAATTTGTTTATGGAAATAATGGAACGGACTACCTCTAACTCATTCTATGTCTTCAGTTTCAAATCTTACTATAGTTACTTTTCATTGTGCTCCATTTGGGATATTCCTAATAAATACTATCTTTTCAAGAGAGTAAGTATTACTTTTCTCAAAGACCGTGTTCTCTCCACCAAGGCTCTGGGGTGGACATGAAGGTCCCATCTGGCGCTGTTTCTGCCCCGCCTATCGGTCAGGAGCCACTCGCAAACTCAAATTTATAGAATTAGAATTAGAACTAAACCTGTATAAGAAAAGATGTGGATGATTCCACACTTTTAAAATTTTTGTGACCTTCTTTCACTTACGGATTCACATGTGAAAAAACAATTTACAAACATAGAAACACTAATTAAGGGTGGTTGTTCATTTATCATTCTTACGTTCTTTTCTCCACTAAGAAGATACTGCTAAGTGAACGGAGTTCTGATTTCTGGGGATGTGGACAATGGAGCACTAGTCTCGACTTTGCATGTTTATAAAAAATAAGAGCAGCTGGTTTATTGTTTCTGCGTGTGTGTTTTGTAAGCACAGCCACAGGCTTCTTCTTACTAATTAGTACCTGCAGTAGGCCCACACGTACAGGTGGTAGATAAACAAATAAACACAGAAAAGCTCTTACGCTGCTTTCCTTTTCCATTATTACAGTTCGAATCAGCAACTATATATTTGGAGCATTAGCATCAGGGACTGAACACGTAAATCTGAAGCATAGTACTCCACAGGGTGCAAAGGATACAACCTCAATGAACAAATCTGGTGAGTGATTTTAATAATGGCCTTGATTTTGCATATCTTCCTGTATCCACTCCTCCCCGAGTCCTCCCCCATGACTTACATCAGCCAACAGGTTTTTAGTAAGTTTAACATAAGCAAAAGTTTGAAAAATCACTTGCGTATCGCTGTTTTCTTTTTCTGTACTCTTGCCACTGCCGTGAGGACATGTATAGGCTAGGCCGGAGACGGATGTGAGGAAGTCGCATGATGAGAAATCAGAGCCGCCCCAGTCATCCCACACCCAGCCAAGCCCACACGTGTAAGACAGCACAGCCAGTGTCAGCTGGGCCCCTTAAGGACTCTCAGCGGGCTACAGGTTTATGAACGTGCCCCGCCGACACGAGGAAGGGAAACTGGCAACCCGTCTACGTATGGTTGATAATAAATGATGACTTCTTTTAGCAACCAAAATTTTTTGGCAGTCTATTACACCATATTTGTGTGATAATAGCTATTTTATACAGTAAGAAAGAGAGAATATTCAGAAAGGGCAGGAGAAATGATGACTTTAATGAGGCATGAGAAATCCTTGTCACGTCTAAGACTCACTGCATTCAATGAACTCCTGAAAACCTAGGAAGCTTAAGCCTTGGTCTTGTGCAGCTGCTCTGGAAAGCAAATATCGGTCTCTGTGGTTCACCTCCTACCACCTAAGCAGAGCAGAGAAAACCCAGGTCTAGATATCAGAATGGAAAGAAGGCCTTCAAAGGTACTGTTTACAAATAAGCTAACCCTATGATTTTGGAATGCTTAAATACACAGTCCTAAGTGTAGCACGTATTGCTGGTTGATTTTTAAAACTTCCACTAAGAAAATATACATTATGGGCACTAAAACCACTAGACAATGCACTTCTCATCAACTTAAACATTAAAATGACATTTTAATGTTTTTAAAAGATTGTCAGGTAAAAATTCTAAACATTATTTATTACTTAAGACTGAAAAAAATTAAATGTTTTTATTTCATATAGAGAAAGACAGAGTCTAAAAGTCAGAGATCACCTCTGAAAAAATTTCTAAACAATTTTCTAAGTAAGAAATATTCTGAATACAGAAGATTGGAAAGAAATGCCCAAATAATTATTTTTCACAAGCAACTTTGTGTAAATAAGTGGCAAATATGTCTGTAATTCAAAGTAAGCACTGGACATAACTGATACAAAATATAGCCAACTTGGTGATATTAAGATAGAGCAGATATACAATATCACATAAAAACATGTAGAAAACATATATTAAAACTAAGATCTCTTTTTCCGTCAAGTATCAGGAAAGATGGTTTGGAATGGAAAACTAAGAAACCAAGCAAAGCTATGGTAATTAATCACAACACTAGATGATAATAAAGACTAAATATATCAGTAATCATTATAAATATATATGCATTAAAGTTACTCATTAAAACACAATCTCATATGTGATATAAAACAACCAACTCTAAGAGATTTATAAATATAATGAAAGAATATATAATGACTCAAAAAGTTGATAATAAAAAATACAGTAGGAAAATACTAAACAAGCATACCTAGTATGCAATACCAATACAGTCTTTAAGGCATTATTGAGAATGAAACATGCTTATTAAAAAAAAAAGATAAAATTAACTACTCACCAAAGGACATTACTACTCAGCTGAAATTAAAAACTAAAAACAAAAGACAAACTTACAAATAGAGTTTGATGACTCTATAACACAGATATTTTAACATCCCTCTCTCAAAAAGTGACGTTTTAATAATAAATAATAATTTCATTTTGTAACTGAACATAATCTGATGTTCAACAATTAGAGAATATAGCCCTACTATCTATCTATCTGTTGTGTCTAGAGATTCCATTCCATTCAAACACACACAGAAATTTTATCAGAATTAACAAGCTAACCCACTGAAATAAAATGGATAATACCTTAGAAAAATAATTAATTTGTCCAAATTGTTTCAAAAAGGAATAGGCCGATGATGATAGTAGGCTTATAATTATTAAAGAAATCAGATTAGATGCGTACCACTGCGTTCCTCTCCACACATATACGCAAAAGGCACAGACTGTTTCACAGGAAATGTTTACCAAAACTTCAAGAATATGATAACCCTCCTCTTACTCAATTGTTCAAAGTACAGAAATAGAATACATTATACTTTTGCAAGCTAGTTTATGCAGGCACCTTATATAAGACACTTCATGCACTTTTTTAATACACCAAAACTCATTATAGCTAGTATAACTTGATATAATAAGTGGAGATAAAGAATAAAAAATAATATTATAGACCAATTTTGCTTACAAATGAGATGTACATAAAATTTTATCTAACTAAATCACAATGTACAAGTAATTCTAGGATTGCAAGACTGTGTTATTTCTACCATAATTTATAGGATGCTGACCCCAATGCACCAATATAAAATGAATATTAAAACAGATGTGGTAGTATTAGACCTTATTTTTTACATGATCATATAAACTGCTTCTTGTATAGTCACAATTTAAAGTTTGACAACAGGGATTGGTTTTTATGATTCCAACTCATTATTCAATAGCTTTTGTAGGCTCTATGTTTATAATTTATCCTCAAAACAATCTGTATGCTAAATAAGACAAAGAAATTTAGAATTTGGAAAATTAATTGGAAATGAAAAGAGTGATTTCCATTGGTTAATCGGTGTCAATTGCCTCGCAGAATGAACTTGAAGTGCTGGCCTCAGATTTCAGACTGACAGTTTTCCTTTAACATACCTATTCGTACCTTGCCTGCTTTCGTATTATGCAATGTTACAGTTTCATGAATACACATTAAGACATACTTACTAAAGTGCGGTTCTAGAGGCAAGAGTTTCAATAATAAGGACATTATACCTTCCATGTTATGAATATGCTAATTTTGCTATAAACACCAAGCAAGCAAACCTAATTTTATGTTTAAAAATAAATGTGCAAAACAAATCTGTTGAAACACATAAATACAGCTCGATAACCAGGGGAATATTTTGCATAGTAAGGAAACTTTCTGAGACAGAGGTTCGTGTTCTAAAACTCGTACTATAAATCCTAGGTACCGTGCAGCATTAAGTGACTGCAAGCAGATCAGCTTGTAAGTTTTAAGCAAATGCTCATCAATCTCTGCTCTGCATACTCCAATGTTACATTTCTGAAGAAGTCACCTGATATTGTGTCAACAAAGAAAACTCTTTTTGCCAAGTTTTCTCTCTTTAACCTTCCTGTGAGTGAGAAGGGAAGCTCAGGCAGCATAACAATTCAATGTTGCTGCACATGAAATACCATGTTTAAGAGATGAGATATTCCAATAATATATGAAGCCATAAATACACTTGCTTTGGGGCATACTACACATTTAGTGGAATACAAATTTACTGATTTTGCCATGTATAATACATACCCATGTTTTGGGCCCAAACTTTCAGGAAAGGAATCTCATTTTAATTTTTTTAAATTCGATTATTTATGAATTTATATTTAGAAACAAAAATGATTATTGTATTCCAGGGTATTATTTTGCATACAGATATCATTATTGCTTTCTAGAGTTATACTTTTAGTGTATAATAAAAAATGAAAGACTTAAAAATATTTATATAGGCGTAGAATTAGTACTACCATATGTAATGTGTGTCCTTCTTTTCCCCTCAAAAATGTGGGCAAAAAAATTGCACATTATACACAGCAGAATATGGTATCTTGTGACTGTGTGTGCTCACTTTACAATCCATGTTCCTGACTCTTGTTTTGTATAGTGCTGATATTCTTAGCACACTTGTCCCGGTGCATATTAAGTCATCAATCGCACAGTATGTAGCTAATTTTCCTCTTTCAGTGTTGAGACATATTAGGATTTATTAGGACTCATTTTTTTGCTCTATAGTCATACGCAATTATCTAGTTCTCCCATCTCCCCCCTTCCCTTTCTTTTTATATCCCCGTATATTAGAAACTGTTAACACTGAACATTCTCCATGTGTTTTTGCCTACATTCTCCAAACTGCCTTGCTCTAAGATTCGATATAATTCTAGTTCTTGCAATGAATTGTGAGTGCAAGTGAACTCACTCTCAGATTATTTGTGCAAATAAGAAAAACCTTCACTTATTTATTCCTCACTCTCACAAAGGAAACTTTGTGCAAATAAGAAAAACCTTCACCCATTACTCCAGTATATTAATGTAGGGTTTATAAACTTAATAAGTATATACATAAGCATACACATTTGGGTATAAAACAGGAGGAAGGGAGATTAGGGTCCTTCTACAGCCCTGGTAGTTGGCATTAGCTATTATGGGACTCTGGCTTTTTTATTGTTATTGCTTTGCTTAGTTGAATTTAAAGGATTGCCCAGGAGAAGCAAGGTTCTGTTTCAGCAAAAAAGGTAGGTGGTTAGATAAAGGTAGACTGCCATTGGAGTACTAAAAGTTAAGCAAAGCTCAGGGAATTTAAGGCAATATTTAGTAAGTAACTATGTAAAAGTCACATTGCTTCTTTGGGGCTATAAGAGAATTCCAGAAACCTTTCTAATTTAGGTTGAGAAAGTACTGAGCTCCTGCAACACTTGAATGTCAACTCAAATAATCTCTGATTGAAAATGTCACTTAATCCAGGATAATTATCTAAATTATAGGCAATGTGTAAATAATCTAATGTATTTTTAGAATGTCCTGGATACTAAATGATAGTATACTGTACATAAATAGATAACTAAGGGGAATAGTCTTTGTTATGTATATTATCAGAAAATACCCCAAAGAAAAACAAAGGTAATAATTTAGGCAATAAGTGCTTTATTTTTACTTATGGTTTTAAAATGTCATGCAGCACAGGTCTGGAGAGAACTTAGCTACAGAATACAGATGCTAAAAGATCAGAAGCCAAATGGAAACATTCTAGAGGGTTCTGAAAAATTAACTTTATTCTGATAAGTACATTTCTCTAATATGATATTAATAGGGTCTTCTTTACATGGGAAAAAAAAAACAAAGATAAAAAATTAAGGAAAAGCCTTTTCTGAACAGGTTACTGTTTTTGCATCTTAAATAAATATTTTTGAGCTTTATTTTCATAGGAATCTCATTAGAAATTTATGACAACTCCGAAAGTATCCTACCTATAGATGTCTATCCTATAAATTAGTCTGTAGGAAAAAGTATTTTTCTTTTTCTATTTTCAATAGTAAAATTGTATTTAGGGAGGTTAGGTGACTTTGTCAGAGTTCTATTGTAATGTCAGAATCAGAACTAAATTCTCCAAATCTAGTGCACTTTTCGTGACATCATGCTGCCATTAAAGATGGAATTTCACACCAGTGTTGCTTAGAGAAGAAACTGCAAGTTATACACAGAGTGAAGAAGCCTGGAGAATTTATCCTGTAATGAGTTCTTATTCTACCTTGGGATGTTTAGCATCTGAACTATGAAGAGTTGGATTGTATTTTATTGGCCACGATTTTTTAAATCTTTATCTTTACAATGACTCTCCATGCAAACATCAGTCTCTGTGATGAGATTTTCAAGAGGAAAAATGTTTGCCTGCATTTGAGCTAGGATTTTAATAAGCATAGATGGTGTTATGGGTTGGACGTGATGGAGAGAGTCACAAAGATTGGTGGCATTCAGAAACAGACTCAGAGCCATTTGTCTCCATCTGCAAATTTCTTTCTGGAATCATCTTTCCTCAAAGCTACAGAACAGGCTTATTATGGACTTTTCTAATTCTAACCTTCCATTTTGTCTGTTTTTCTCTACTCCTACTTATAGTTTTCTTATGAAAATGGGATTCCTTCTGAAATTATGACAGTACTTCTAGTCTCATGAAATCCAAGTAGGCAAAGGATGATATGTAGGACTTGAAAAGGAAAGGCAGGGGGGAAATTTAGGAACTAAAATTTAATGATTAGGAATGCAAACAACTTAGTTCCCCAGCATTCAAATTAAATTAGACTTCTAATGTTACTGTTTATAACTATAAAAAAGACTTTAAGGGTCTTATATAATTATTTTGAGTGGAAGTAGAAGTGATATTAATAAATTAGATATGAACTTTTGCTTAAATTCATTCTTTAAAATTATACTTAGGCATTTTTAAATAAAGTATTACATTTAAATAGCTAAAATGAGCATGAGATAGGTCTTAAATGTGCTTATACGGTAATAACATAAGCCTATAAACGACTAATAAATGGTGAGGAGAGACTACAAAAAACTCATCTATGTAATGATAGCACCAGATGATATCTGAGGTTCATCAGTTTAATGCTTTCCTCATGATTTCACTACCTATTAACCATCACTTTGATATTACTGTAAGTAGTGCTAAATGGAGTTATTATTTAAATGTGTGGATTACAAAACAAGTCCCATAGATATCTGAGTGGCTTTCATGCAGCAATAGCTCATGGAGTATTGTAACAGGTGTAGCTATTGAAATTTTATGTTGCTTAGATGCAGATTTATTAATCATAGCGCCACAGGATTGATGGTGATAATAATAATATTTTGGCCTTGCTGAGTAATGAGAGCTTTCATAGAATGACAGACAGAAATAAAAATGTACAAAAGTGAATGGGAAAGAGCCAGATCTAACTTGGATTATACACACCTGAATCACTGCAATATTAAATGAAGCCTTAAGCCAAGAGAATATGTGCTCCTACTTAATTTATTTTGTCTAAACATCATTCTAGTATCTTTTATTAGTCATTTTTATTAGAAAGTCATCTCATAAAAGTTAAACAATTTTTTGCTTTGTTTGTTTTTACAAGTTGCTCTTAGAAACATTTTAATGTATGTAGTCGAAAAGAGTATAAGTTTTTGAAACACAAAGCTGTGTTGGAAACTGATCTTATTTTTAACAAAATGTGTGACTATGGAGAAGTATTTATCATCTTTGGGTTTTAATGTTTCAATCTTCAAATTGGGTATAATAAATCATACTCTTCCAGTCTTTTCTATAAGACTGAGAATTAAAATACAAGGTGCATGGTTCTTTGCCTGACACATTGTAAATAGGTGATGCTATATATATATATCAATGCATTTTTTAAGGTTTTATAGGACTTAGCCCAGTAATACTTATAAATGTACATGCAAATGCTTACTAATGCTGTTTATGGTGACCTCATGTTACTGAATTATGGAAACAATTAGAGGAAATAAAAATAGCTAGTTATGATTAAAATAACATCAACTTTAAAAATCCTTCTATACCATATTGGTACAAATGGTTTTCATTTACTTAAATAAGATGATGTCATTCTGTTGTTTTAATTCTGATGCTGTTTATCATAAAATGCAAACTTATTTTATTTTTGTGAATGGAGGTGTCTTAGATTAGGGAAGTAGGATATATAAAGGAGCCCATCTGAAATTCAGACTCAAAAACAGAATTTTAAAAAATTTTATCACTAACGTTACCCAGTTTTGTGTGTTTTATATATATTTTAACTTTATAATCATTTTATCAGCCATCATTGTCAGAGGTCTAGTAACTTTATTTGTATTTATTTATTCTTAGTTGAGCTTATTGGGGAGACATTGGTTAATACAATTATATAGGCTTCAGGGGTACAATTCTATAATATATCATCTATATATTATGTGTATTCATCACCCCATGCCTAGTTCTGTATTTTTTAATTTCTATGGTAAACGTATACTCCTTTACTACACTAGATATCCACATGTATACCCCTGGGAAGCATATTTTTACAATCTCCTTTCCAAATTTAATTGGGTTGGCTACTGACTCAAGTTATTGCCTCACTTATTGCCCCAGCATCTTCCTCCAGATGATCCTTATTTTCCTCTGAGACTCTGCTCAACCTTGACCTTCACTGGGAGGGCTTTCTTCAGTGAACCCACCTATCTAGATCCTGTGCTTCTGCCCTTACTTCTCCCTTAACATCTTGTGCATACCTCTACCTTGACTGAAATTACATTTTTAGCTTGTCTATTGTTCTCCCACATTGTGATCATTTTTAGACTTTCCCTTTTTTTGCTTGTTTTTACCTATTCCCACCCAGCAGCTGATACCTGACATAGTCTGTATTCAATAAGTGCCTATTAAATAAATGGAATGGAGAATTTAGTGAAAGAGAATGCAGTACTCATGTCACTCAATCCCCAAGCAAGTGACCATTTGTCTCTCTGCCTGTCCACTGTAATACTAATAGCTGACATCAACGAAGCACTTAGGATGTGCTGACATTGTGCCCAGTGATTTATGAGCATTGATTTGCTTATTCCTGAGTAATACTAATATTATCAGTGCCACTTTAGAGACAAATGAGATCAAGTTTAGTGATGTTAAAAAAGCTACCCCAGACTGCACTACAGGTTTGGAGCCCTAGTTATTGTTGTCCTTAAAAGGACATAAGCTCTTGTGTCATAAGCATGGTGGCTTCCTTCTTTTACTGAAGCTTCGCAAATTCTATATGTATCATTGGAACATCCACATATTGATGGAACCTAAGAAACAAAATTATTTTCTTCTGTTTTGATCCATGTAATGACTTTTTAAGATACACTCCCACTATAAGTAAGAAAAACAAACAGACAAAAACAAGTCAAGACCTTCAATTACATCTGTCATGTATAGCTGTGTTTTTGATTTTTAGTTAAATGGTAATTCAGTGGGGAAAAGGACTATTTTGTTAATCAGATACTATAGGTAAAGATTGACCCAAATGTCATTTAGTATTTGCTAGTTAAAAAAAAACGAAGCAAAAAATAGAATCATTGTACTCATAGCTCATACTAACCACTAGATAAAGCCCAATTTTTATGTGATGATTCCAAAGGTTGTCCATAATCTTGGCATGCTCCAGAATATTTCCAATGACACTACTTTAGGCTGTAATGTCATCATGATACAGGTGAAAGAATTTTTTTTTAGTTGTTGAGATTCCAGTGAGTTGCTTTAATTTTGTCTTTTAAAAAATGACCCAAGCCCTAAATTGTCTTAGTTATTTAAACACGCACACACACTTTCATTGCATTTCACAGATATATAGTTATTTAGAGAGGAGGCATATTTTCTTTGACATTTTTCAATCTTATTGAGCGATACTCACAGAGGGAAATCCACAGGCATTTGTTGTCAATGCAGTCATTTGTAACCTGTTTGGATAATTGAACTGTCAGCTTGGCCCCAGCTGGGATCCCTTGGCCATTAGAACATTTGTTTGCTTTGTAGTAGTCGGTGCTTTCATTTTAATATGCCTTGTTAGTGCAAATGACACTGCCTCAAAACTACTATTAACAAGAAAAAATGCTCAGTGATACACATGGGAATAAGCTGCCAAAATAATGTGTATGTAATTGGAATGGTAAGTAATCTGTCACCAAATCAGACATATCAGAAATCTCCAGCCTGGCTTTCTTATGCTTCAACTGTCTTTGTTAAACATAAATATTTTAAGTTTTAGTTTTCACATATTTTGTAACCTGATTTATCCCCAAATCCTACCAGAATGTATTCGCAGCTGGATGGAAATATAATGCATTTATGCAATTCTAAGAATTATTTGTCCTTTTTTATTGGTAAATATTGTCCTTAAGAAAACAATATAGATAATATATTCCATACAAATGCATAGTCCCTTTTGAAACTTCTTTTACAAATAAATTCTGCATCCAGTTTGATCATAGCTGAGATTGTCAAGGCAAGATGTCAAGAAATTTTGGGAGCACAAGTAGCTAATGCCACTGCAGATAGATAAAGAATAGGCTCAGGTTCGTTGCAGAAAGGCAGCAAAACAGTTGCTAGTGCCATCAGTCTGTAAGCAACAAAAGGAAACTGAACTGTGTTACAAGAGGGGCTTCTCTTGCGCAGTTGGGAAAGAGAGCTGCTCTTTGTCCAGCTTCATTCCTCTGGGACACTTGCTAAATAACATATCCTGCAGTTTGGTTGTGGGGAATTGCCAAAGTTGCAAAGACAAGGCTGTATTTCAACAGAATAAAGCAAAGAAAATGAAATACAACCTGCTTCTATAATTTAGAACAATTATTGTATTTATTTATTTATATTTTTTATTTCTTCTGGTTTTAATATAGTATATTGATTATGTTATTACAGTTGTCCCATTTTCCCCCCTTCACTCCCCTCCACCTTTCACACCCTCTCCCACCCACATTCCTCTGCTTTAGTTCATGTCCATGTGTCATACTTGTAAGTTCTTAAGCTTCTACATTTCCCATACTATTCTTACCCTCCCCCTGTCTATCTTCACCACCATCTATGCTACTTATTCTCTGTGCCTTTTCCCCCTCTCTCCTCCTCCCACTCCCCTGTTGCTAACCCCCCATGTGATCTCCATTTCTGTGGTTCTGTTCCTGTTCTAGTTATTTGCTTAATTTGTTTTTGTTTTAGGTGTGGTTGTTAATAATTGTGAGTTTGCTGTCATTTTACTGTACATGTTTTTTTATATTCTTTTCCTTAGATAAATCCCTTTAACATTTCATATAATAAGGGCTTGGTGATGATGAACTCCTTTCACTTGACCTTACCTGAGAAGCCCTTTATCTGCCCTTCTATTATAAATGAAAGCTTTGCTGGATAGGACAATCTGGGATGTAGATCCTTGCCTTTCATGACTTGGAATGATTCTTTCCAGCCCCTTCTTGCCTGTAAGGTCTCTTTTGAGAAATCAACTGACAGTCTGATGGGAGCTCCTTTGTAGGTAACTGTCTCCTTATCTCTTGCTGCTTCTAGGATTCTCTCCTTCACTTTTACTTTGGCTAATGTAATTATGATGTGCCTCAGTGTGTTTCTCCTTGGGTCCAACCTCTCTGGGACTCTCTGAGCTTCCTGGACTTCCTGGAACTCTATTTCCTTTGCCAGATTGAGGAAGTTCTCCTTTATTATTTATTCAAATAAGTTTTCCACTTGTTGTTCTTCCTCTTCCCCTTCTGGTACCCCTATAATTCAGATGTTGGAATGTTTAGAGATGTCCTGGAGGTTCCTCAGGCTCTCCTCATTTTTTTGAATTTTTGTTTCTTCGTTCTTTTCTGTGTGATTGTTTCTTTCTTACTTCTGGTCCACTCCATTGATTTGAGTTCCAGTTTCCTTCCCATCACTATTGGCTCCCTGTACATTTTCCTTTATTTCACTTAGTGTAGCTTTCATTTGTTCATCTAATTTGCAACCAAAATCAACCAATTCTGTGAGCATCCTGATCACCAGTGCTTTGAATTGTGCATCTGATAGGTTGGCTATCTCTTCATCACTTAGTTGTATTTTTTCTGGAGCTTTGATCTGTTCTTTCATTTGGGCCTTTTTTTTTTTTTGTCTTGACACACCTATTATGTAGTGAGTGGCGGAGCCTTAGTTATTCACCAGGGCGGGGCAACCCAGTTGCTGGGTTGTGATGCTACTATATGTGGGGCAGGGGTCCAAGAGGGAATAGTGGTGCTTGCTCTGCTCTCTGCTGGATTTCAGTCACTTCCGCCGCTTCTCCCAAGCAAACTGAGCCCTTCTGGTGCTGATTCCCGCGTGGATGGGCTTGTGCACATTCTAGAACCCTGTGGGTCTCTCTAAGTAACTCTCCTGTGAGGCTGGGTGTCTCTTCTGGCACCTTAACTCCTACAGGTGTTTTCAGTCGGTGTGTTGAGGCTTTATTTCCTCACACTGGGTTAAGCAGTCTGTCTCGCTCCCCAGTTTCACCTGGTTTATCTGGGCACGAATGTGTGACCGCCTGGTCCACCATCTGATTTGTGCGCCATGCCCCTCCACAGTCTGCTGCCTCTCTGGGTCAGCCCGCTGCTGCCTTGCCTGCCCGGAGTCCACCAGCCACCACTTTGCCCCGAGTCCTCTCCACCTGGCCACCTGACTCCACCCCTCCTACCGGTCTGGATGACTATTTCTTCTTTAACTACTATGGTTGTTGGACTTCCATACAGTTCAATTTTCTGTCAGTACTGGTTGTTTTTATTGTTTCTAAATTTTTGTTGTCCTTATTTTGGTTGTGCAAGGAGGCACAGTGTGTCTACCTATGCCTCCATTTTGGCCAGAATTCCTCCAATTATTATTTTTTCTTTATGACTCTGTATAGAAAATTAAAGGAGAACTTCCTACTTTAATTAAGCATATTTAACTAGTCAATGCATTTTTAATGCACAATATAGTACTTGAAATGACTTATTTTGTGTGTTTGCTTATTAATGCTTACAGTTTATTAGGGAACAGATATATATTTTGACCCTCAAACAGCATCCCTAGGCCCCCTAGGAAACTATATATGTGATATACTTTTTAGATTGTTACAAAACTAATAATTGTACTTGTACCATCAAATCTGTCATAGTTTGTAGGATACTATAGCCTCAAACAAAAAGCACAATATTTGATAACTTTAAAAAAATGTAAACTGCTATCAGATTTATACTGCTATATATAATTTTTACATAAAAAAGAGGAATACAAGGTGAGGTTTGAAAAACTGTAATTAGGAATTAAAATTTCTAATATTAATTTACCATGTAGACTTGGGTTTATTTCTGGGCTCTCTATTCTGTTCTGTTGATCTATGGGTCTGTTCTTATACCACTACCAGACTATTTTGATTACTGGGGCCTTGTAATACAGTTTTATGTCAGGTATTGTGATCCCTCCTTTTTGTTTTTCTTTCCCAAAATTGCTGCTACTATTCAGGATCATTTATGGTTCCATATAAATTTTTGAAATGTTTGTTCTATATCTGTGAAATATGTCATTGGTATTTTAGTAGGGATTGCCTTGAATCTATAAATTGCTTTGGTTAGTATGGATATTTTGATGATGTTGATTCTCCTGATCCATTAACATGGTATATACTTCCATTTATTTGTGTCTTCCTTAATTTCTTTCTTCATGTTGTGTAGTTTTCTGAGTAGAAGTCTTTTATCTCCTTGGTTAGGTTTATTTTTAAGTACTTTATTTTTCTTGTTGCAATAGCAAATTGGATTTTTTTTCCTGAATTCTGTTTGTGATATTTCATTGTTGGTGTACAAAAATGCCTTCAATTTCTGAATATTGACTTTGTATCCCACTGCTTTTCCAAATTCACTTATTAGGTCGAGTAGTTTTTTGATGGAGTCTATAGGGTTTTCTATGCACATTATCACATCATCTGTAAACAATGACAGCTTTACTTCCTCCTTTCCAGTTTAGATGCCTTTTATTTCTTTTTCTTGTCTGATCGCTGTGGCTAGGACTTTTGATACTATGTTGAATAGAAGTGGTGAAAGTAGACATCCTTGTCTTGTTCCTGATATTAATAGGAAAGCTTTGTATGATGTTCACTGAGTATGATGTTGGCTGTAAAATTTTTCATATGTGGCCTATATTATGTTGAGGTATACTCCCTCTACTCCCACTTTGCTGCATGTTTTTATCATACTTGGGTGCAGTACCTTATCAAATGCATTTTCTGCATCTCTTGACCTGATCTCACCTATAAGTGGAACCTAATCAACAAAGCAAAGAAGCAAACAAAATATAACCAGAGACATTTAAATAAAGAACAAACTGACAGTAACCAAAGGGGAGAAGTGAAGGGGATAACAGGGGAAAGAATGGAAAGGGTAATCAAGGAGCATGTATAAAGCACCCATGGACAGAACCAAAGGGGTTAAGGATTGAGGGTAGAAGGTGGGGATAGGTGGGGCAGGGGAAAGTGGTGGTGGGAAAATGGAGACAACTATACTTGAACAACAATAAAAGAAAGAAAAAAAGAAATTAAAAATTCTAAGATTGAACTTCACCATGTGGAGATACAAATACAAAACCTGGTTTTGATTATTTTTCTTGAACAGCAGTAATAGTTATGTCTTAACTCATTTAGTTTGTTGTAGCAAATGTACAATAAACTGTGGCTTACAAACAACATACATTTCTTTTTTACAGTTCTGGAGGCTGGGAAATCCATGATCACAGAGCCAACAGATTTGTGATTAAGTATTTGCTGTACCCTTATGTGGTAGAGCAGGACAAGGATCAATCTGAGACCTCTTTTCTAAGGGCACTTATCCCTTCATGAGAACTCTACCCCTATGACCAAATCACCTTCTAATATCATTACCTTGGGGCTTAGGATTTCAACATATGGATTTGGGGGAACACAAACATTCAGACTGTAGCAAGCTGCCACACTAGAGACATAGTCTGAGATGAACTCAGGCCCTCCCTAGAACCCTGGTCCTGGACTGCATCAGAAAACAAATGATCTAAGTAAACAAGAATTGAGGATTTGGAAATATTTAGTCAAATAGGAAAAAGTACTATCCTTAAAAGGCATACATAATTCAAGGCACAAGTCCACTGCTACATTTAGTGACTTGATAGAGAGACTCACAAGAAGCAGCATAAGATTTATTACAGCAAAAGTATAAATAGTAAATTCAGCAAAGAATGAAGGTACATGGAGCAAAGTCCAGAGAAACCAGGTTCAAGCTTCCAAGAGCCTTACCCCTGTGAAATTACACGCAGGACATGCTTAATTCCTTCAGTATCAAATAGTGCTAACACATGTAAAATGTTACCTACTAGGGAAGTTCATTTGAGATTCAGTGCCCAAGGTTTTTAGTGGAAGAAGTTCCCATTGGACACACTTGACCTAGTATGGACCATAATTACAAACTCCCAGTAGGAAAGCAGCTATTCAGCTTAAATTACATTGCTTGCACAGTTTCGACACAATAAACCCTCTTCTCAGTCTTGGGAATGGTGGGAATGCTTCTGAAAAACAAGTTCCCAGACACTAGCCAACAGTCGAACTTGCAAGCAGGCCTTCCTATGTTAACTCTTCTTGGTACATATGCCATCTTAGGACATTAGTTGTTTCAGTTCATATGTATTTTCATCATACTACTTCAGACAGTTTTTATCTTGATAATGCACAGTGTGTGTTCAAATGCAGTTGGGAAAAGATGTGCAATAGAACCTTTACACAAGGAGCACGTATAAAGGACCCATGCAAATGCACAACAGGGTGGGGACTAACTGAAGGAGTGGAGGGGCAGGGCAAGGCAGAACGATGGGGAGAAATTGGGACAGCTGTAATTAAACAATGATAAAAAAAATGCCCACCATGTACATTCAATAAACATAATCTCTAAAGCACAGATAATAGTAAAATAGAAAATTATGAAATTTGAATATGTATTGCCTCTGTTTTTAATTTTAATGGTTTTGAATAATGGCTGTGTTTGACAGCTCGCTTGCAAAATTCCTGAACATTACCCTGCAGTTAGTTGGCATTGGCCCAGCCCAATAGCACAACTATGTGTCAGTTCCCTGATTTCATCATGTCTACGAATATCGACTACCTCTTCAAGTCAAGGAATGGGGAAATAAACTTCTTCCATGAAGGTATGGGAGAAACTTCTATTCTGAGTAGTAGTTTACAGTTTTCAAAGTGTTTTCACTTGCCTTATCTAATTTAATTTTAAGGATTAAGAAATCAAAGTCCTGATTTTGCTTTTTAACCAATGTCATCCACACAGTATTAGAATATAGGCAAGAGGAAGGGGAGGGAGATAGTTCTCATTTTTTTTTTATTAAGTGCCCCAAATTTAAACTCAGCAGTACTTTTCAACAAAGAATAAAGCGAACTTTGCCAAGAGACTTGTAAACTCTCACTGGACTTTGAGTTTATAGTTTTGAAGCACCTTCCTTCCAGGATTCTTTTTAAGGTCTCTTCTTACATTATGCTGCTTTAAATTGAAGAATTTCATGGATTTTGTTTCCAACTTATAAGTGCTTTGTAGTCTCAAAAGACTCGGCTGTGTAAAAGTGTGTATGCAGCTGGGCAACTTGAAGCAAGCTTCTTTGACAATCACTACTTTTGTATCTTGGGGAAGGGTAGCCTGCTCCTCGCTCCTCAGGCCAATAAATATATACCCTATTCTCTTGAGAAGCCCTATAATGTAAGAAATAAAAACGCAGTGATATGTCAATAGAGACTCCTTGTGTAATTTACTTTCAGTTCTTGTCCTCATGGCTTCTTGAATTCCTCTTAAAAATAGGCTAATTGCCTCGGGTCTTGAAGATTATAAGAGCTCGTATAAATGACTGTCCACTCTCTGTTAGTGCTGAAGAATGTGTCCAGGAGACGTTTCATTAGTAAACACCTTTAGGACTTACAGATAGTCAATAACACAACCACCACTTGTACCGCCAGTCTAGTTGCCTCCTTGCCTCTGGGTAATTTTCATCTGTGTCTTATCTCCCAAACCAGCCTTTAAACCCTTCAGGATAAGAATTCTTTCTTACCTGCTCAATGCATTATTTTAGGCTCTTTGGAGCCTATATTCTTGTAGTAAGGAAGTCAGTGACAGAAGAGCAAGAACAATCAATGGTCACCGTCTGCAATTCATTTGTTACCATAATTAAATGTACTCTTAAGTCAGGGATGCATGTGCTTATGCAGCATTCATTATCCACAATTATTTCCAGCCAACAAATATCCCAGGGATGTGAGCTCAGAGCACCTTCTGAGATCTTGCCTGAGATTTTTAACTGCCTTCCCCTTTCTTGTCCCTTTGACCTTGCCAGAGCAAGCTATCTGCTTTCCTGTCCCTTGTTTCACCTGAATATTCTGTCTAGAGTTGCCATCTTTATCCTGCTGATAACTTCAAATCTCAGTTTCAGCATGACTTCCCCTAGGAAAGTGTTCTCGATCCCAAAGTCTATGTTAGAGACACATCTGTGTTTCTGTCATGTGGCTGTGTCTACCTTGATCTTTACTATTCTGTAATTATTGACTAATCTGCATGGCTGTACTGAATTGTAAGTCCCTTAAGAACCAGAGCCCTTTTGTATCTGGCTTTTTGTTTCTAGAACTATAGGTTCTAGCACAGCAGAGTCTATCCATATATACTTATTGAGTAAATCAGTGGGCATTTAAACAGCTGTCAAGATGCTTCTGCTAAACAGGTTAATACAACTCAAAGTATTTCACTTTGTGTACATTTTTTTCTCAAATAATCTTATCTGTGAAGGATGCTCTTATTTCTCCTTCTCTTCCTAAATTCTGTTAATTCTCTAGGACCCTTCCCTAGGGCAACCTCCACTGTAGTTCGGGAGGTATTACTTCATCCACTGAACCATACTCTTAAACTTTGTAATCTACTGTCTCAAGAATCTCTGTTATATCTTTTTATTCTATGTGTTAGTAACTTTTTTCTGACTATTAAATACATGTTTATTTTGGAAATTAGAAAATTTAAAGTAAAAGCAAAAATAATGTTGATTTCCTCAGTTGGAGATAATCATTGTATATATTTTAGAATTTTGTTTTTTGTCTGTGTGAATATGTATAATCTTACGGCTTTGTGCTGTGTTTTTATTTTTTTGCGTTAATATGTACTACATTGTCCGTACAGTATGGGGATGGGGAAAGATGTAAACAGATAGCTGCCGACTTGACCTTGTCAATGTCAGGACCATGTTGGTACACTGGGCATGCTGGCAACCATCTTGACCGAATCCCAGGGGAAATCTAAAAAGCAATAATGAATATGTAAAATAAAGCCTTATACTTTTTGAAATACAATCTTTAATACAGTTAAATCTGACTAAAATTTTCAAAGGGTATTTTCACAAATTTCCTTAAGCCTCAGAAGGGAGCTGCAAAAAAAATGACTTGTGTCTGAAATCATAAGCCACTAATATTAAAAATTCTCAGATTAACAGAAAGTGTTCTATTTGTTGCCTTTTGGATTGTTAACATCCTTCAATACCTCTCTCTCTCTTCCTCTATATAAACAGTAGGGTGTTATTTTTGTCATCATCATTGTATTATTCTCAATTGTTCCACACAGACCAAGGACATTCTTCTGGGTTTCTATTTCAAATCCTTGATTATCTTTGGAAAAATAAATTAATTATTATCATCTGGATCAAGTAAGATATACTGCATCATGAACTCGGATTTTCAATTCTTTCTTCTCCATTAAGTGCTGACCATTCCATGTGATGTCTAGGCCGCTCCTCTGTAGCCTGCAATTTGAATAATAAGAGCAAGCCTTTAGTGTCAGGGACAGAGGTAGGAACTGAAGAACAAGGAGATATTTAGAAGACAGAATTGCTAACAATTAGAGTAATCAGATACTTGAGGTGCTCAGACATAGGAAGCATTTAAGTATTGATTTCTATTACTGCTCTTGGTAATGTTTGGATTCCTAATTTGAACAAAATGAGACAATCATAGGAACATAAAATGTTAATAAAGATTTTCTTCATTAGAAAAGTAATATATCATTGTAATAGAAAGTTTGCTAGGTATAGAAATGCAGAAAGGAGCAAAAAAATCAAGTAACCTTTTCTTTTGCACATCCCAAAAGAGCCACTATTAACAGTTTGGTCATTCTAGTCATTTTTCCATATTGCAGAATCTTATAAACTATAAAAGATACTTGAACTTAAACTGAATGTTAATAAAATACAGCTTAGATGTAGGGAGCTGCAGGAATAAAGCAAACGTTGATGCTGTGTTATACATGCCAGATATCAGAAAGTGTTTTGTTTTGCTTTCCTAAAATGTCTCCTTATTCCTGAAAAGGTTTGTTATCTTGCAGTTCAGTCATAAAACCATGTGGTGCCTCAGATGTCCATCCCAGGCGGTCAGGGCAGCAGTAATCCTCCACCCTTCTCCCTGGGCTTCCTCTACAAACACCTCCATGCAGTCACTTCAAAGTTAACATGACAGAAGCTCAAGAGCACAGTTCGATGATGTTTCTCTGAGACAGACATTCCTGAGGACTGAACACAGGTCAACGGGTAACAGATGAACTAACTCCCCATTTGCAATGTTGTTTTAAAAAATGTACTTGGTTATATGTTGTCTTGTTCTCCTTATGATTTGAAAATAGTAAACTACTTTCTTACTTCAGAAAAGTATCCTTTTCCTTTTCCTTCCTTATTTGTTTATTTATTGATGTATTTGAGTGTGGAAAAGATGAGAGAGTACAGAGGGAACTGGGTAAACTCCTGACAGCTTCCACATTCTCATAAGGTGGAAAAGGAGCTTAACTTTTTCACCCGAATAGTAATTCATTGTCTCCCATAATCTCAAGCAAATAAAAAACAAATATGAAAGACAATGGAGAAATACCACATACATATTATTTCAACTTCACCCAATAGATCTTCCTGCCCAACATTTTTTAAAGTGAAGTGGATCAGTACAGAGGAGATACTTACTGTTTACCAGTTAGCCTTAGATCTGTTCTCTCAACATCTTTGACTTTCTCAGGAAAGGCATCTCTGATCACCATCTAACCCTTTTCCTGATTTTATTTTTTCCATAGTACTTATCCATTTCTGTGGCACTTTTATAAGTACTTATTTTGCCTTTTTTTTTTTGTCCTCTCTGCAACTAAAATAGAAGCTCCAGTAGGGTAAGAATTTTTATTTACTATTTTTTCTATAGGCACAGTGCTTAGAGTAGTACCTGATGCATTGTAGATGCTTAAAAATAGGTCTTGAGTAAAGAAATATTAGCCTTTTTTCAGTTAAAACATGAGTGAAGTATTAAATTTGTCATGATTTAATGATGCAAATGGCTACAGATCTGTTTATTAAGATTTTTTTGTGTAGACTCTTAT
The DNA here is from genome assembly GCA_004024845.1 of Tonatia bakeri. Classification (NCBI taxonomy): domain Eukaryota; kingdom Metazoa; phylum Chordata; class Mammalia; order Chiroptera; family Phyllostomidae; genus Tonatia; species Tonatia bakeri. Next base: position 45,695 of record PVIA01005700.1, read on the forward strand.
ACAGTTTATGACTAAAAACAATTTTAATTCTTTGGTTTTTTATGAGAAAAACTCCATTCTTCCTTCTGATATAGTAAAGAATTACAGATCAGTAAGTCTATTAGCATGCAAGCATAGTTTATTAGTGATACATTCTCACGGAAGAGAATGGGCTTTGCCAAGGTGAAAGTGGAAGGCACAGGTTTGGGTGGGGAAAAGCAAGGGGGACAAGAACAAAGGCAGCAAAAAGCATCAGATCGTTTGTCTTGAGGACTTATATAGTTGGCAAGATGGGGTGAGGGAGTTAACGCATTGATTGGTGGGTAAAGATGGTGCCAACTTTCTCAGGGGATGGACGTGACTACCCAAACATAAATATGTGTAGCAGGGGTTGTTAACCAGAATTCTTATCTTGCTCCAGACCACATTTGGTCATCTTGTTGTAAAACAGTTTCTGTGACAGGAGGCAATTAATTAAAGTTGAGGCAGTTACCCAAAATTACTGATGGGCTCTCTGTAAGTACTAGGGACCCCTTCTTAAAACAGATAGTGATCAGAGGCAGACAATTAACCAAAGCTGTTTAATGGGCTTCTGTTTGGGCATTGTGGATTCTCTCCTCTTCTCCCTTCTAGGCCTTGGGAAGGAAACAAAGTTTCAAAGACTTTCTCCAAGATAGTGAAGACCATACATAGAATTTCAAGGACTCCTTTCCTGTGCTAACATGGTGTTTCATGTGGTGTTGGAACACCTGGCCATCTTCCGGGACCAGGTTCAGGACTGCTGATTTAGTGGGTGAGACATGCCTCCCTCCTCCTCCCTGCCTTGGTTTACTGTCTATCCTACCTAAAACTTTCCCAATCTGTATTCTTTTATTTCTATTCTTCCCTTATTGCATTATTAGATCTTCTAATGTAATATTTAATGTGAATCACAGGAAAAGATATTCTTGTCTTAGGATGTTCATGCCTTCATTACTTTTCAAAGGAATCTATTTGCAAGTGAAAACTATATCACTTTGCCTATTATATTTTGAAATATTTTATGATACAATACCTGCAGCTTGACATTGGACTTAATAATAGGGCCTAACCTATGCGTGTGGAAGATAAGTACAAAGACACTGTTAAAAGTGAAGCTGTGCTCTGGCTGGTGTGGCTCAATGGATTGAGCACTGGCTTGCAAACCAAAAGGCTGCCAGTTTTATTCCCAGTCAGGGCAGATGTCTGGGTTGCATGCCAGGTCCCCAGTAAGGGGTGCATGAGAGTCAACCATACATTGATGTTTCTCTCCCTCCTTCTTTTTCCCTTCCCCTCTCTAAAAATATATAAATAAAATCCTTTTTAAAAAGTGAAAAAAAAAAAGATATTCTTGTCTTGTTATATACAGATCTTGTGGGCAAAGGATCCAGTCTTTTACCATTCACTAATATGATAACACGGGCTTCCTATAAATTCCTTTTAATGAGATTGAAGACATCTCTTGTACAGCTAGTTTCATGAGAGATTTCATCAGAATCAAATGGTAGATTTTGACTGCTTTTTACCTATGTGTCTATTGAGATAATCCTTTGTTTTTTCTTCTAGTTTGTTAGCATGGCAATTGCATTACAATTTTTTTTTTTATTGTGGTAAATAACACAACACAAAACCTACCATCTTAACCATTTTCTAAGTGTGAAGCTCAGCAGTATTAAGTATATTCATAATGTCGTTCAACTGATACAAGAAGACTGGGCCCATTCATGTGGTACCTTGGTCAAAGACCTAACGATTAAAGCTGATAGAAACAGGTCTTTATTTACAACATTCCAACTTCCTGGGGGAGCCTAGAGCACTGGGCTCTGAGCCCAGTTTTCCTACAAGACCCAGCACTTCCCATGCTCCCCGCCAGGCTACTAATCAAACACATCCCCTAAAGTTTCCCATGTTCTTATCTGATCTTCATCTGGCTGCACAAACAGTTCTCCAGTCCCTCTGGGGGGCACCCAAGTCGCCATCCTCACACAGCAGCTCTCTCCTTCAGGATCTGGGGTGCGTGGTCATCAGCTTCCGTGCAATAGTCTAGAAAAGCATGTGCCATGTTACTCTGGATCATGGTGAAACTCAGGAAAGCCACAGGTCTTAAAAGTCCAGATAAAAATCCAGGTGCAGCAGGTAAGGATCTTGCAAGGAAGTCCTTTGCAGCTCCAGAGTCAGTTAGAGCAGGCAGAGTCACAGCATCCGTATCTCCCTTCTTATTAGTCCAGGCTGCGTGGCCTTCTTCCTCACTATAAACTACATAGCTGCTTGCTTACTTCTCCCTCCTCACTGTTCTCTTTCAAACTGAACGGTCAATTCCCCTTCTCCTTCCCAAACTGCATGGCAGAGAGAGAGAGAGAGAGAGAGAGAGAGAGAGAGAGAGAGAGAGACTGACTCATGGCTGCTACATCATCCCCCTCTCATGGCTCTCCTACTCCTTTTCAAGTCGCATGGCAAAAATCCCTTACTACAGACAACATGCCTCCTCCTTCCCTACTATTCCCCACATGGCCAAGAGAGCTAGTAGCTGCCCTGCCTACTTTAAATCCCAGCCCTGGAGCTTCTGGTGCGACCTCTCCCACAATGGGTTACATTCTGTCAGTCCTGTGGTACCTTACATTCATTCAGCTGCCATTCTGCGGCTGGGCAGGCATCTCCCCACGATGCAGAGTGAATTGCCCCCTGCTTTTTGTGCCAGCACTGTAACTGGAGAACCTCTTACCAGCTTAAAGCACGGTAAGCTCCCAGGCTAAGTCACAAGCCAGGATACATTCAGAAAGTCACGCCCATCTCCCTGGCCCTGAGACGGGCAGGCGCAACTATTTGGCATAACTATGAAACTAGCCAAGTTGCCATACACATGCAAAGTCTTTCAGTCCCTGGGCTAGGCTTCCCCCACCCCCCAAGCCAGGTCAGTGGAGGCTTTTATTTCTGACCCCCACTCCATGCCTGTCATACAACCATTCATCTCTGCAACTCTTTTATTCTTATAAAACTGGAATTCAGGGTTCATTAAACAATAACTTCCTATTCTCAACACCCAGCCCTTGGCAACCACCATTACTTTGTGTCTCCATGACTGTGACTACTCGTAGCAAGTGGAATCGCACAGTATTTGTCTTATTGTGACTGGCTCAGCAGTTAATTTAGCATGATATGGTCAAGTTTCACCCACAGTGTCGCACATTACAATTCCTTTTCTTTTTAAAAAATACCACTGTCTGTATATACCACATTGTGTTAGTCCGCTCACCTATCAATGGACATTAGGTTCCTGCTGCAGTTTAGCTGTCATGAATAGTGATGTTATGACCACGGGGTGTGCAAACATACTAATATAGGAAGCCTGGAAATCCGATTCTCCCTCTTCACTAGGTTTTGTTGATTTGTTTTGGGGGTTCTGTTTATTGCTTTTGTTTTGTTTTTCATCGTTGTCATCTATTTCTGTGTTTAGGATTAGCCTGTGTACAAGGTGCTCCAGAAGCAGTTGCTAGCCACATGGCTGGTGGGGAGGGCTTGACAGCTGACATTGAAATTGCTGATGTTGACTGAAAATTAACCACAATTTACCCTCCAAGTTTTCCCCTGGAAATTGTAAGTCTTCAACAGACTCTAGAGTTCCAAATTAGTTACGTCAGGCAGACTCTTCCAGTTCAGTTGCTGCCTAGGTAAGGAGACAGAGTTCCAGTACTTCCTATTCTATCGTCTTCCCCAAATCCTCTTTCATGTTACTGATATTTGAATACTAAAGTATCTTTGTACTCCATAATTAAATGTCATTTGGTCATGAAATTATATCTGATTTTACATAGTTGGATTCAATTTACTAAACTTTTGTTTAGACATTTTGAATCTATGTTTACCAGAGATACTGATCTGTATTTTCTTTTTGTGATATCTCATATTTTTGTCTGGGGATGATGATATCTGGGAATGAATTGGGGAGTATTTCCTGCTTTTCAATTTTTTGACAAATTCTCACGGCCATGTAAATTTTCTTTCCCTTTTCTCTCCATTTCTTCCTTACTTTTTCTAAGGCTATTTTTGTGTACAGCTTAAGTTTTTAGATTTGTTTATTTTATGACTATTTATTTTTAAATAAATCTAATTCTTCTGAAATAAGTGGTATTTTATGAATACTTTGTATGAAGAAGGAGCCAGGGCAACAGCTTGGCTAGTTGAAAGCATTCCTGGCTCACAAACAGAGCTCTATTTGAATCAGGGGGATCATGTATCAAGTGGTTACTCTATGTTTCAGTTGACAAAGGTGAGTAGCTACAGGTCAGACGCCAGACTGAAGAGCCTACATAGAGCAGTTGAAGTTGTGGGAGGCCACACAAACCTTAGTGGCTGTCTGTCTCAGCTCTCCTGTTCTGTACTCCAACCTTTGCCAAACCTCCTGACAGCACATGGTGAAGACCCAAGGAAATTGGTGAATGAGTGTCCGTGTGTTCTTTGTGTCTGGATTCCTTGGAATCCTAATTTTTCATGTAAGCCAAGACACAGCTTTCAGAAGTATATTAAATACCCAGCTTACTTCTTCCCACTCTCACTAGTGGCAAATTCTTCATTCTCTCATTGCTCTGCCCAGATGTGTCCAGGTCCTCTCTCTTATAAGAGACTCACATTCTAGAGGTCATATCATGGTTTCTTCGCATGTAGAACTCTTTGATGGGCTCAGAAAAACTATGACTTTTGTAGTTTATTTGGCTTGTTTTGGTTGTTAGAAACAAAGGGAAATCTCTTGTGACTTTCTTTGTCCTAATTAGAAGCAAACTCTTCTATCCCTCGTGTTTTATTTATTTCCAAATATCCTTCCAAATTAGCACACACTACTTTGGTTATTATAATAATAAACAGTAAATAAATGGGATGAAACTAGTCAGGTGTTCTACCTTGCACAAAGGAAGCAGTTTAAAGTCCATAACCATAAATGTTAGGCCTTAAAAGAGACGGTCTTTTCTTCATATTAAGAGATAGTTTATTTGTTGTAAGCAAATATTTTCTACAGGCTTGCCTTTTTTTTTTATAAATGTTGAATTTATAACAAAATTCTGGGGCTATCCTCTCTATGGTTATGAGGATGTAAAGAAACAATAGTATGTTAGGATCACAACAGCTAAAAGAAAATCTTACCATCACCTTTGACATAATTAATGTAGAGAAGCAACTGAGGTTTGCCAGTATTTGGTAATGTAGGGCACATGATTATTCAAACAATACCATTTTTAACACATTTTAAGGATTGGAATCAATCAAGTAAAATGATGCAAACCAGCCAACTACCAACAGCAAAATGTTATATACTTAATTGCAATTTATAAAAAAAACTTGGATCTACCATAGTTACATTCACACATAGGCACACATCTCTACCTCGCCATTCTGGAAGGAGTAACAGGCGCCTGCACTTGAGAAGAGCAGCCCAGGGAACTGAGAGATTAATGCACAATCAATACTACTACTGAAGAGTCTACCCGATATATCTCACAGCCAACGTGGGAAAACCGTTTTGATGTTATGACTCAGCAGATGTTGGGATGTAAACCGTTCATAAAACAATTTCAGGGCAAGAATTAACCTGCTTACTCTGCACAACCAGGCAACAGAGAGATGTGCCTCTAATGCACTGTATGTTCTTTCTGATGCTCAGAATCTCTCTCTCTCTTTCTCTTTCTCTCTCTCTCCCTCTTTCTCTCTCCCTCTTCTACTCTCTCTCTCTCACTTGCTCTCGCTCTTGCTCTCACTCTTGCTCTCTCCAACCCTCCCTCCCTCCCTGTCTCCCTCCCCCTCCCCCTCTCCCTCCCTTCCTCCTACTGTTAGGAAGAACACAACCATGCAGTTAGCAGTAAATTTGACAGAGTATTAGTGCTCCAGAGAGTTGGTGTTAGCTTGAAATGGTGAGACCGTTTTACTAAAACTTACTTGGAACACATCTAAGCTTCCAAGGGATGTAAGGAGAGAATTACAGCCATTTGAAATTTACAGCCACACAGTTTTCTGTTTTAGAGTCCTCTAACTGTTTGAATAATGAAGGTTTTCTCCCAGAAACAGCCCTGATTCATCACAAAATTCTCATCTCATAAACAACAGAACTTACTGAAGAATATTAACAAATCAGGTAATATAAAAGGTGAGAAAATTCTAATGCTGTGAATCTAAAAATCAATCCCCAGGATAAGGTGAACTGCCTGGGGTTCTGGAAAACGCTAAAAATGACCTCCATTCAAAATTCTTTTTCAGAAAACTGAACCTATAGAATAAGCCTTATTGAAATAAAGACTCTTTGTATTTTGTTTTGTATAATTATTTGCACACCATCCCTATCCCCACATCATATGTTCTTCTCCATGATCTCTGCATGGACAGCCTCTTTTCATTTATCAGAGTGAGTGAAAATGTTACCTCTTCCTCTGAGAAGCTTTCCTTGACTGCCTTATTTCAACCTTAACATCCTATTCCTTTCCTTTTTGGCCATTGTCAGTCTGTGCTACTTTAAAAATGCCTCTCTATTACTTTCCCTGCCCTAACTGTAAGTTGATGAGATCTGGGATGTTAGATATTTAGCATCTAGCACACTGCAAGGCACAGAGGAGGGGCTCACTTAGGATCAGTGAATAAATATATACTTTAAATAATAGATCCTTCATGGAGTCTCCTGTGACCTTTTCTTATAAATGTATCCTCTCTCTTCTCTGTTTTCTTTAAGTAGAACTGAAATTACTGGACTCTGAGGGCAACTACAAGGAACCAAAAACAAAGTAACTTAAGCCCAGAAGAGATATTATTAAGTCATATAATTAAAAAAATAATAACCCAGAGATTGATCATCACAGAAATAGCAAGACCAGACTTTAGAAATGGTATCAAAGTCCCAGAATTGTTTTCTTTCTTTTCATCTTTCAACTCTGCTTCCCATTGAGTCAGCTTTTTTTTTTCAAGCCAATTCTCTGTATGTAGGGGATGTGGTCTCCAGCAGATGCGGCCTACATTCAACCAGCTTAGCAACAACAGAAAGAAACATCTTCCCTCTTACCACAGTGAAGGACTCTTGGAGGACTCTAAGTAGTCTGCCCAGATTAATCTGTGAGGCCATTGAAATGGGGACATTGATTGACCAAACCTGATCTATTGTCCAAACCCATCACTCAACAACCCACCTCCCAAATACTTCCTGGAATGATTTATTTTGCATGGGAAAGGGTGCAAGTCCCCAAAATAGGCAAACCATGTGCAATTTTTAGTGTATCTAAAATTCTAAAACTATTTTTACTACATATTATAATTTTTAAGGCCTCAGAGTGAAACAAATGTTTCATAGGATCTTGTTAATAAAAAAGCAACTAAATTAGCAATTCTCAATTACTTTTAATTTTTGCTTTTTCTGTTAAAAATATAGAAAGAAAAAATATTTATAACCAGTTAAATTATATATTTTAGAATTACATTGAAAACTTATTTACTTCTCAAATGATTCTTGTGACAGTTGGTGAATATAGTTACATGTAGGAATTTAAAATTATGATATGTTTCTACAACACTATAACTCTAGAGTTTAAATTTGTCTATTTAATTAGAACAATGACTATCTCAACCTAAATTTTTAAAAAGGTTTTTCATACAAGTTTATTTAAAAAGAAATAGGAAAATATTAAAAAGCAGGTAATGACAAGGTTTTGAAAAACTCTTTACTCTAGGTTTTAACAGCTATCAAAATATACTTTCAAGATATAGATATTTTGGTTGCTTTTTGGGTCATTTTATTTCTTTAATATTGTGTCATTTTATTTCTTCTCCCACCCCCAGGTACAGCATCCAAAAATTTGATTGTAATCGAATTGGCCACAAGCCAGTCAGTATTATGTATGGTCTTGGGATCGGTATAGTTCCATGTTTGGCTTCATGATGGTAGGTTGAGGTTTGTACGGTTATTTGGCTACTGGAAGGGACACGAGTCTGGAGTGAAGTCAGCATGAAAGGCGGGGAGGCAGAGTTAATACAATTGCTGAGAAATGTGGCTAGCCCCAATCAAACTGTCTTCATGCAATCTCTGTATTAGCATTTAAACTACTTAGAATAGGATTTTCTATACCTCGAAACAAAATGTGTTGATATGTCTTATAAAAAATGTCAACACGTAAAAATTGAAGCAATATGGCCTAGAGAAAAGAATTCTAGGATTCTAGAATAGATGAATCTCTATTCATCTATTTTCTTAGAATAGAGTGTAAAAACCTGCCAAGGAAGCTACACAAAACCCTAAAATAAATAAATAAATAAATAAATAAATAAATAAATAAATAAATAAATAGAAGTTAGGAAGAAACTAAGATGGTAGGGGAAACATTTTCCAGAACTAATGTTTTCTATTGTACTAAAACATTTCACAGTACTGATAAAGGTATAACATTTCTAAATTCATTCTGTGATTGCAGCATGATTCTGATTTCGAAAGAAGAAAATTATACTGTAAATCTTTTAATTGCTTTGTTAAATAGATGCCATAGTAAACATGAAGGAAACCAAATAGGAGTTTGAGTTAAATGAAAGTATTTGGACAGTGTGTTACTTTTATAGTATTAAATCAAGTTTCAAATCTTTGCCTTTGAGAAATATTGCCTATCAATTTCTACACTGGTTAAGTTAGTTAATAGCATTATTTAAAAACTGAAATTTTGATCTTGTAGATATGTCACTTAACGTTGAAAGTGATGATACATTGTTCATTGACTTGTTCTATTTTACCCTGTAAACAAGTACCTGGATTATATTAAATATTAACTTCAAAGTATCATAAAGTGAAATTCAGAGTTTTCCTCAGGGTATGTATCTCACAGTCCAATTAATTAAATTAAATGTGGAATATATATCTAGTAATATATAATATGTAGCTATGGTAAACTTTAAAAGCTTTTAATAAATACTGTAAGAAAAAGTAATGTCCTTTGAGTAAGTCCAGAGCAATCTGTATGAGATCCTTATTTCACTCACATACTCATTTGAGGAAGATAAAACCAGTAAAATTTTATCGACATTTAATTATAAAGTAGAGCAGAGATCTGAAATAACATCTACCATATATTACCAAAGTACCTTAATTATCTTTAATTTTACTCATAAATCACATTTAAAGTAGGCTAGGGACAGCAGGTAGTTATCCCACACTAATAATAAATTGGTTCACCCTTTTATCAAGGCAATATTTCATTTTTTAAAAATATGGGGTTATTCTGTTGCTAGTTTATGCTTTGCTTAATTCAGTCATCGAGCACATGAAAGTGGAAAGAAATGAATGTTCTGTAGATGCTCTGCATAGGGTTAGCAATGGGCATCACTACCTTAGTCACTTATTTCCAGAGTCACATATACTAAAATTTGGGTCATGAATCTGCCATACATTAACTGTGTAACTGTGGGAAATTAAATAATTTCTTTAAGCCTCAGCTTCCTCATTGGGAAAATTAAACTAATAATAATATCTAACTCATAGATTGCTTTGAAGATTAAATGAGATTGCCTCACTAATGTCCTGGCATGTCATAAATGATTAGTATTCAAATTTCTCTCTTCCATGTTCTTTGAAAACCCTATTCTCAACCATACCCAAATATGGTGAAATGAGATCCTGGCAAAATTCTCTTCCAAAAAGAAAAGTGAGGACAAGAAGGGAGGAAAGGAATGGGAGAGGCAGAGAAAGAAGAAAAGAAAGGAAAGATAGAGAGAAAGGGACACTGGGAGAGAGAATGAAAGAATTTTAAGTGCAATTGTCAAAACTTTCTGAGATTAACATTCACCAGGGCTATTAGAATTACAACATTTCAATTAGTGGTGTTTTTTTCATGTCATGGAATTTATAAAGATATTTTATCCTGATCTATGATTGTAACAGGCTAGTATTTGAAGGCCAGCAATAATACATGAGTTTCAAAACATTCTTTTATTAATAGTCTCAACAAACCTGAGATGTACACAACAGTCACTGCACCCTCATTTTACAGTTGGGAAATAAAAGGAGGTTCTCAGTTATCATGATTTTCTCAAGACATGCCTTTCACATCAAATTCCTCACGATGATGAGTCAAACTTGAGTCTCTTGACTGCGTGTCCGATCCTCTAATGGGGCTCCCTTCCACTTTCGGTATCAGTGTGCTCGATGACTGTTTTTCTTGCAGTCTGACAGCCACTGGTACAAACTCAAACAGCTTCTTTCTGTTTCTGATGCTTTTATTTCTTAGGCTCTTCAACCTATATTTAAACAAGCCTCATTTTTCCCCAGCTCAGATTGAGGGGTGAATCAAATGGGCATCTTCCCATAGTGACTTTCCTCTCTCTGGATGCCATGAAATCAGTTACTGCCACAGAACCTAAATTTGTAACAGCAATAAAAAGGCTGAAAAGGGAAAGAAAGGGAAGATTTAAAGATTAAGCACCTTGGGACTGTAGCATCCGTATTGTTCCAAATCTAGGTCCACATGGCATGATGGACATTTCAGGGTCAAAATAACAGAGGAAAGCACATTTGTTGAAATTAAACTTAAGCCCAGCTCTGTCTATTGTTCTGTGGTAATTAGAGTGAAAACAGTTTGCCGGGCTCAGAGACTGGCGATACAGAAACACAGCAGGCAAGCTTTCTGTTTCCATGTAAGCCTTTCACATAGATCTGTGAAGACTATGACAAAAGAAAATCCTCTGAGATGTGGTTATGTTTTTATTGACATGGTGAACTACCCAGCATCCAAGATGTTCTGGCCAAGAATTGATCCCCCTTAATGCTTTTTATAGAGCCTTATTTCTTTTCATCACTGTGACTTACAATAGTCCATCTTGAAAGGTAAATAGGTACTAAGACACTTTCTATGTTAAAAAATGGCTTAATTCTAAAAGCTACTTTTTTCCTTATAAATTTCTTTTTAATGCATATATAATGACTGAATTCAACATGTACTTTTATGCAACTCCTTGACTGATAAAAGTCTTCAATGGTAATATTAAATATTTACAATAAAACAGATTAGATTAAGTTTGTAAACCTTCCTTATCATTTCATATACAACAAGGTCTGTCCAGAAAGTATTCAGCCATGAACTATGAAAAATAGTGACATTTATTGAAGAAGATACAAGAAACATTGTGCGTAGGACAATGACATCTCAGTCCCCTTCAAAGCAGGCATTTTGGGACCTCACACAGTTTTCTTAATCACCATCTCCTGAATCCCATCAACAGTCTGAAATCTTTTCCCTTGCAAGGGTGATCTTACTTTCAGGAAGAGCCAGAAGTCACAGGGCACCAAATCTGGGCTGTAGGGGGACTGAGTCACCTGGGTGATTTGATGTTTCACAAAAAAACTCTGCATGAAATGTGATGCATGAGCGGAATGTTGTCATAATGAAGCTGCCAGTCACCAGTTGCCCATAGCTACAGCCTTCTGAATCATCCAAATAGTTTCCACAGAGGAATGTTCAAGCTTAACACAAAATTTGAAGCAGATTCATTGCTCTGCTCAGTCAGTCGTTTTGAATGTGATGACCACATAGTCCACACACTCACTGGGCAGCATCTACTGCCCCCACTGACTAGTACACTGAAGTCATCATTGTCCACCCATGTGTATTACAGTCCACTCTTCTTGGCTGCCAGGTTACCTTGTTGTCATGCAAACTGTTCTCGTTATATTAACAAAGGTTGGGTTTTCTGGACCAACCTTGTATAAACAGACCAATGGTTGTCCTAATACATCCTTTTATAGTAATTTTTGAATTTCCTACAAATCAACAAAGTGAAACATCTATCAGGCACAATTAAACATACCTCATTTTCCTTTCTTTTTATATATTGCTGTATATTTAACCCTTTTTAATATAATAAAATCAGTTTTCTTTATTCTAATACAGCATGTTCAGACTACCAATTCAACTTTTTAACATGAAATTAAAAGTTATAAAATAAATAAGCCATGAGAATGTAATATCCTTCACAGGAAATATAGTCAATAATATTGTAAGAACTCTGAATGTGACAGATGGTTACTAGAAGGTTCTGAGCAAATGTCATTTCATCCGTGTATTTTTAAAAAATCATGAAGTGTTTATTATAAAATAAGTCAGCTCCTTATAGGTATAAGCTAGAAAACATTACCAGAATTATGAGATATATGCAAGACACACCCTAAATAATTTACAGTGTGGCCTTAAGACTCCAATATTTACCATGAATCCGAGGTGCCCAGGCCTGGGTAGTCTAGGTTCAGGAAAGCTATGTCCCAGAAGGAGGGGAACCTGGAGGCACTGCTCTCACCCATGCTGCCACCACACCCTGCATGGGCCTATGCATCCACAGCTCCCCAGGTCCCTTTGGCCCCTCTGAGAGTCAAGACATTTGATGGACTCTGATTAACCAAACTGAACTATTTTGCCATCTCTCAATGTTGATGGACAGCTTAATGTGGAGAGCAGGACCAATACAATGGCATAAATCTTTCAAGATAGCATAAAGTATATAAAACAAAATGGGGTCACTCATGTCAACCAAGATGACTGCCAGTTAGCCAGGACACTTTGATTCAAGAGGAAAACTATCTAGGTCATGCTAGACACATCTGATAAAGAGACACATCTGAGATATCTGCACATGTGATCAGAATTGCCATGTCTGCAGAGCAGGACCACCATAGACAGGCTCCTGGGGAAATTCCACACTTGCCAGTAGGGGTGTCAAGCAGACTAGCCATGTACCACCCATAGGCTCCTGGGAAAATTCTGCACTTGGCATCAGGGGGGCCAAGACATTTATTGAGAAGACCCGGAGGGTGGAGCACACCACCTTCCAGGTGTAACTGAGGCAGGCTCCAGACCACTGCTGAGACAGCTGAGCTCCACACACCAGAGTGCTGCTCCACGCCACACTGACCTCCCTTGGCATTGCCCCGGAGGCTCTGCCCTGCTGGCTGAGGACTTGGTCTGCCCTGCTGCCCACCTGGTTCCAGAGATCCTTCCTTGCAAGGCGCTGACAACTCCCTTGCCCACCGTGCTGTCTCCTGGACCCAAAGACTGAGACTGGGACTCGGGTTCATTTCCCCCCATTGATTGCTCTGTGTGTGTGTTATATTTCTCTTAAATTGCTAGAGTGTGAGTAGGACATTAATGTATGTTGTTGTTCTACTTTGAGTGACCCTGCTTTCAGTGAAAGCTGAGTGAATAGCAGTTACTTGTGTGACTCTTGTCTATTCCTTAGTGCTAGGCTGCTGAGCAGGCAGCTAGCTGAGCAATTGACCAGCTGACTTATAGGAAAGACTGACATCACGAACATAATGCTCATGAAATTTATTTTTTCCATCATCACACTGCCAGTGTATACCCTGAAAGAGTGGTGACTTCAGGTTGTCCGCAGCCTAGTCAAGGCTGAGAATTAGAGGAGACTGGATATTGTGAGATCGCTCCATGAAGATCTGGAAGATGACCCGAAGGTGAGGAAAGACCTGAAACAGCTGACACAGGAGCATATTGAAAATCAGTGGATGAAAGAGGAGACTGAAGATTTTAATTGAAATTTGCATTCCTGGGTCTCAGCTTTTGATGGAACTGACTACAGGACTGGTCACTTACTCTTGGTTTCAAGGTGTCTCGATCTTGGGGTAAGAAAAAGTGCTCCATTGCTTAAAAGAAAGTTAACTGACTTCATTAGCTATTGTGATGTTTTCTCTGTTATGTGTTTTATCAAGGGAAAGTAGTTGCATTTTTGTCTCTTAGTAAGTCAAGAAAACTTCTGTTTAAGAACCTTTGTGTAAGCCATTCATTAAGAATTCCAGCCTATTCTGTGATTCCAGGAAAGCAGTGGCATCTGCTTTTAATTGCTGTGCTGTGGTTGGTGATGTGCCCACCCCCAGCTTTGAGAAGACTGAAATGTCCTCTAGGCAGGGGCAAATATTTCTCCTCTTTGAGTCCCAGTACCTGTCACATTATGAGCCATCATCAGCGTTTATTGAGTGAACAAATCAGTGGATACTTTGGTAGCAAATGTTTGGAGGGTTTGCCCATTTTGGGGGAGCAAGGCCGGGGACTAGGGAGGCTTAAAGTGTGTACAGTCAACAAATGTTTTAAAGGGAATCATTTTTATAGAAAGCACTTTTTAATAATTTTCTAAAATGTGTACTTTTTTTGGTTCATTATTGTATAGTGTGGTTTTATTTGTTTCTAAACCAGGACTAGCTTTTTACAGTTATTATGACCATAAGTTTTTTGAAACTTGACATCTGTACAGAAGATAGGAGAAAATCAATAGCTGTCCTCTTGTTTAATTCTCGTATTAAGGAGATAGTACCATACTGTAAATAAGTTTCTGCTGAGTCTGGGTAAATCCATGACATTTCTGTTTGGCTCAGCATTTTTCACCAGGCAGGATCTGGCGACAGTTTGCACCTGGCTGGAGGGGAGGCCGAAGCCCTCTAAGCTCTGGGCAGTTACCCTCGTGCACAGTGGATTCAGAGAGTAGCCTGGAATGTGTTATAGTTTTACAAATGTACGAATATTTTCTTATAGGCCAGACTTAAAGTCCTTCAATTCTTCTATCATACTTCTTTTTTTGTTACAGTTTTTTAAAAATTCAGGAGAGAAAATTTTGGAAAAGATAGAAAAGTAAAAGGAAGAAAAAAAACACTACTAGAAGAAAGAGACACTACTTAAACATGAACTGATTTTGTGCTTTCAACACTTCTGAGGGCAACTTTTGGTCAGCGTGTTTTTACATAGCTGAGATTATACTGCACACGCAGTTTCGTTTTCGTTCTCATTCGACTTTGTAACTTATCTTCTCATGGCATCCGAATAAGCTCTCCTTAGACATTAGTACCATCTTTGTCTTGTAAAGACTGTGGGGATATTTCCTGGCATCTGTAGTTCCCTATGTTGACCTTTGAGCGCCATTCCTGTGCTCTGCAGAGTGAAGTGAGGGAATGCACGCACGCCCGGCAGACGCTCCAGACTTGTCTCACTACACGTGAAGTTTCACCCAGTCTTGTGCCCTTCTTCTAATATTCAGCAAAATGGTTGGCTTTTTTATTTTTATTTTTTTTTATTTTCAGCATGTTGTGGTACTCATTGAGTGACACACCTCTAAATATCTAATATTTGGTGTTCAATTGTTGGGTAGGGAGGAAGACATGCTGGTACAGAAGGTAGTCATCCGAGTTCCAGAGTGGGATAGAATAGGGATCTAAGGAAGTCTGGCGGTAATAGATTAGTTCAACGTTGGTTTCATTTTATTTTTAACTTGTTTAAGTGTCAAATTGAGACTTCTTGTTCCTCTTGTTACAACAGGCCATTTGAATACTGTCCTTTAGTGTTGTCCAAGGAAGACTGAAAACCTGTAGCATGAATAATATATTCATTGGAAGTCTTATGAATGCATTAAATGTGTTAAGAGACAAAAAGTAAATATTTAGTATTATTTCTAACATTTTATTAATCAAGTTCTATTTTCTCAATCCTTGTTGCATATTAAAATCACCTAGAAACTTTTTTAAAAGAAATCCCCGCCTCCCTAACCCAGATTTGTTAAACTAAAATCTCTGCGAATGATTCGATTGTGTTGTCCATGTTCAGAACCACTGTCTGGCATTGCTCATACTGTTAGCTTGGCGTGGATAACTTTTTTTTAAGCCATTAATGAAGTTGCCTATACCATTTCTCTTTATTATTCTTTGTTAGTGATAAGGCCTTGGATCATTTGTATCCCAAGATTTGTAGCTAGTGATTTTTTGTTACTTCAGGCTTTCCTCTAGCGAATGAAATTATTCTGAAGAAAAAAATAATGCTAATGATATTTGAACTTGTATCTGACTTATATTGTCAGGCCCACTTATCCAATTTTAAAGAAACATAGAACTTTATTTTTCTCTGATGTCAAATATCTTCGAAATGCTCTCCCTTTCCACTTTTGTCCAATCAATCACTTTTAATAAAATACAGATGCAGGGTGAAAAAAAATTCGCTTTTCAGAGAGGCAATGAAAGGATGTACGCAGGAAACAACTTCTTTGACAGGCAGATTGAAGACTCCTTTCAGGCTTAGAAGAATAAAGAGAAAAGAGGTGTACTCACCTTTTAATTGATTCCCAATCACTTTTGGCATCTAGCCCAGACTCTCATTCTACTGTAGTTTGTAAATATACAAAATATTTTATTATAATTTTATATCCTCTTAAAGAAAAAACAAAAAGATTTTTTAAAAATATACAGTTCTTACAAATTCCATAATAAGGTGTCATTGCATAATGAGTTCAACTTACAAAACATGGAACAGAACTGAATTTACATATTTAATACACATCTCACAATTACTATGTTGCTGTTTTGATGAAAATCCCTAATGCTATCATAAATCACAATTCCCTCTCCCCTGAGCTTTATTGGGACATAATTGACAAATAACAATAGATAAGCTTACCACAATGAGGTTAGCTAACAGATCCCTCACCTCACAGAATTACCGTTTTTATTGTTGTGATGATGAGAGCATTTAAGATTTACTCTCGTAGCACAATATTGTTAACTAATGTACAGTCACCATGGTGTACATTCGCTCTCCAGAACTTTTCCATCTTATTACTGAAAGTCTGTATCCTTCTGGCAACGCCTCCCTATTTGCCCCACCTCAGCCCCTGAAAACCATCAGTGTACTCACTATCTCTACGACTTTGGTGTTTTTGGGTCCCACACATACAGTATATGAGGTCATACAGTATATGAGATCATACAGTATATGAGATCATACAGTATATGTCTTTCTCCTTCTCACTTTTCCACCTAGCATAACACTCTTGAGGTTCGTCATGTTGCCGCAGGTGGCATTCCTTTGTATCTATCCACTTTTCCTTTACCTAGTCATCTGATCAATATTTAGGTTGTTTCTAGGTCTTTGCTATTGTGAATCATGCTACAATATACATGGGAATGCAGATATCTCTATGAGATAGACATTTCATTTCTTTTAAATAAATACCCATAATTGGCATAGCTGAATCATATAATAATTCTATTTTTAATACTTTGAGAAACCTTCATACTGTTTTCCATAGCAGCTGCACCAAGCTACATCCCCAGCAGCAAACAGGACATCAGGATTCCCCTTTCTCCCCATCTTCACCAACTTGTTATGGCCTGCCTTTTTGATCATAGAAATTCTTACAGGTGTGAGGTGATATCTCATTGTGATTTTGACTTGAATTTCCCTGATGATTAGTAATGCTTAGCATCTTTTCAGGTACTTGTTGGCCATTTGTATATCTCTGGAAAAATATCTATGTGGGTCCTTTGCTCATTTTTAAATTGGACTTCTTGTTTTTGTTTATATGTTTTTTTGGTTTGTTGTACTATTAAGTTGTATGAATGCTTATATATTTTGGGGTTTAATTTGCAAATGAACTGAGGCCACAGGATCTCAGCATGGGTACATGGCAGTGTAAGCCAGTGATGGAAGTTGGAACAGGGACCTACAGGTGCACATTTGGAAGAGCAGCTGAGCTCAGTGTGCAAGTTAATGACAGGTGACAGAGCTGGGTCTGGGTTCACAAGGACGTGCACTCCTGTGGCCACAGGGCCTTTCCATAGGTATCAACATGGCAGTGGAGTCTGGTGGTGGGGGTCCAGCCTGCAGGATGCAGTTGCACAGCTGGAGGGGCTAATCCTGAGCATGCTAGTGATGGTGACAGTCAGTGCTGAGGCCTAGGTTGGCATCTTGCACTCACACAGCTGCACAGACTGAGACTGGCTGCCAGGTGCGGGTCCTGGGCTCCAGAGGAATGTGGAGAGGTAAGGCAAGGGAGGGACTAAGGAGGCACTCACATGACTGGCATTTGTAAATGTGAAAACCTGAGAGGCAACAACCTGGTCAAATCTGCAGGGTTTCCTCACTGGCTGTGTCGCCCTTGGTTTTCACAGCAGCGAAAACAACTGTGGTCCCCTGCAGAGCAGGTCCCTGGGAACCAGGGTCACTCACACTACATGGCTCATCTAGTAGCCTCTGCTTTTCTTTCTTGTTTCGGGTCACCTCTATCCACCTCAGCTTTGCCTGTCTCTGTGTGGGGTGAAACCAAAGCAGATCCTTTGAGTATTGCCACAAAGGCTGGAGCAGTTGGTAGTTTACCCGACTCTTCCTTCACTCGTGAGGGGAACTCTTTGGAGCCAGGGAGTTTCCTCTGGGTGCTGTCACTCTGCCAGCCTTGGGAATAGAATGACACAGGCAAAATGAAGCTGGTTTTCCTTCCCTTTGTCTGTGGTTCTTCTCAGGTTTATTTCCACTGTATTGCTGCAGTTTCCTGAGTGCACTTCTGAGTTCTCTCAGGGCTGTTTTTGTTCATGGAGAGCTGTCTAATTATTGATCTTTGTGGAGAGATGGAGGCTGGGGTCTCTTACATCACCATCTTGGTGAGGTTACCCTTTGAGAATCTAGCAAACCACAATTCTAATCATTTACTCTGTTATAAATTTTGCAAAGATTAGATATTTTTGTTTTTGCTAAGATTTTTCATGGGCTTTGAGTGATGAACATAAGGAATAGCTAGGTTAAACTGCAATCAGCGTGTGAGCAGTGGTCCTCTGCCATGGCTGTGCACTCAGACTGTTCCTCACACCCCACACTAACACAGGGGAGCTTGCGTGTTCAACCAGGCTAAGTCTCCCCTTAGACTAAATACGTCTGGGAGAAGTCCCAGACAACCACTTGCTTTACAGACTCTCCAGATAGTCTGATATGCATCGGGTGTGAGAATCCCTGAGGTAGACCAAAATGTGTGGTGGCAGAGGAGGAGAAAGTGGGAATAAACAGAGAAATAGCTGGGATGGGGTCAGGTGCGTATGAACAGAAATATCAGCTGAGGAAACATATCAGAATTCAGGGAACATAATTATGATATGAAAGAAGGGTTGATGAGGTTTCAATAGACAGGAAAGAGCTATAGAACACCAGCAGAGAGAGATAGCAAATCGTCAATGAGATTAGGGGGTGTGGTTCTTAAGTTTAAGCATGGGAAGCCCTGAAGTACACAGTTACTGAAAATATTCCGGAATATAGTTACAATGATGAGACTTCCAAATAATAGCTCTAAGGTTGAGAAGCCTGGTGCATGACAGATTACAGTGAAATAATTTAAAAGAGATGATTTTTGAAAGATTATCATGTCACATATTAGAAATTGGTCATTTAGGCTTGATTTGAAAACTTATTTCAAAAAATTACCGTGATTCGGTAAAACTTTTATTAATTTGCTCTATTATGCTAAAGAACTGAAACCAAACTCTTGAAAGCATCTATATGAAACCCATAGTGTCTTAAAAATAATCAGTTCTAACCAGTGACTTGGAAGGGACGTATATTTGTTCCTCTAGACTTTTCTTTAAGAATATCATGTGTAGTGCTTCCAGAATTTTTCTCCACCTGTGATATAGTTGGTTCTTCCTTACAACTGGGAAAATCATTGAGGACAAATAAAACAAAAAGGATAAAATGAAGGGAATTTTTTTTAATGTTTGAGAACAAGTTTCCTGGAACATATGACATTTTGACCTGTGAGGTTAAATCCTCTGTGCGAGGTCACCCCATCTCACTGGGATTTGTTTTTAGGCAAATCACACTGCCCACCAATACTGGATTGTGATGCCATACAGACCATGGCTGTTGACGAAATTAAGTTTACCAAATGATATCCAATTTCTTCAGTTTAACGATTTTGCTTTTCAGCCAACTACTCAACTGTTAACACAGTAAATATATAAAATTTGACAATTTGAAAAATAGGCACAAAAAATAAATTGATCATTCTTCTACCACCCCAAGATATTTCGGCATGTTTCTGTTGTGTCTATTTCCTATGACTTCACACATAATTGAAATGATGCTCTACAAATAATTTTAATTCCTGTTTTTATGCACAGTGTTATTTTCTATCTTAATGGTTTATCAACCAGCATTTTAATGACTATACAATATTCTGCGGAGTGAATTTTTCACTCCCTTATTGCTGGGTATTTTAGTTCATTTTCCAGTAAAACATAATCTCCTCTAATATGTTTTTTTCTTTATGATCAAGAGTGTTTATCATCAAACGTTATACAAACATAAATCAACACTTTTCCAAATCACTGTGGTGAGCATTTTCAGAACATCTTCAGAATACTGCTTCCTAATAACGTCTCAGGAGAGGCAAAGGAGGGAGGGACATGGAGAAGGTGCACTAGGATTTAAGATTCTAAAGCCTCAGCTATTCACAAGAATCTTAGACATGTATACAATTCCTTCCTTTGAGTATTTCTGGGAACCGCAAAGGTGTGATGTAGGCTAGTTCCTAAATCAACCAGGCTGTTACATACTGTTGCAAACATCCACGGCCATTGAAAGTGATGTGACTACAGCCATTGTCAATCACCTTCAGGCTAGCAGGCCTAGAGCTGTTTCCTGCCTGACTTGGGTTACATAGGAATTTACAGTCAGTAAAATATGTTCTTAAAATGTATAGTGTCATGTAAGCCAGACAATATGTTTTGAAATAAGAGGGATAATCTCACTCCCTGTGTTAAACTCACTTATTGAAAAGGTCCTATGGCCAGGTGACTTCACCACTAAAATACTACAGATTCATTTAGTTTCCACTGTAGCTACAACAATGCAAAAATGTATTTAAATTATTGTTTAAGAGGAGCTGTAGCTGAATCTAGATTGTGGATCCAGGCAGTTTACTTCAAGATAAATATTAATATACTTCTCAGGACCCTTGTTAACTCTTCTAGAATTCTGGCTTCTAACATTCCTACATATTGTTTACATTTATTATGAATGTCTTTACTTGTGCATGTATTTGAAGATTTACCCTAAGTATTCTAAAATCTTCTTCTTCAAGGTTCATGCCCTAATCCAGCCCTTTTGGAGGAGAGGGGAAACAAAAGCAAAGAAAGTTAGGACTAAAGAAAACATATTAAGAGAGACATGTGAAAAGATGCTTAGCATCACTAGCTATCAGAGAGATGCAAAGCAAAATATAACCAGAGACACTGAAACTAAGAACAATCTGACAGTAACCAGAGGGGAGGTGGGGGGAGATAATGGTGGGGAAGGGTTTTCAGGAACAACCGTGAAGGACACATGGACAAAACCAAGGAGAGGTGGAAGCAGGGGAGGGAGGTGGGGATGGCTGGGCTGGGGTGGGGTGGGGGAATGGTAGAGAGTAAATACAGACAACTGTACTGAACAACAGTAAAATAATTTTTAAAAAAGAAAATTATAAGAAATAAGAGGGTTCCTTACTAAAGCTTAGTACCTAAGTAATTTTACTTATTGTACTTAGACTTTTGTAGTAAGTAAACGGAGCATGATTTTCCAAAGAGGGAAGCCAATGTGAAAAACTCTGTACACAAAGACAATGCAAAAATCAGAGATTTAATGGAGTTTCTCTTGCTATTTCAGTATCATTAATACCTTCTAATATCATGGTCCCAAAATGCTCTTGGAGTTGATTCTGACATACTAATACTCTCTTTGCTCTTATTGGGGGTGAGGATTGAGGTCAGGATATCTTCAGTGGTAGGAATGTAGCACTGAAATATTTTTCACTTAATTTTGGATTATTTCTTTAAGATAGATTGCCCAACTTGAATCCCAGCCACTGACCATTATGGATCAAATGCCTTTGTTCTTATATTATTTAGCTTACCTTTATTTTATTCTCCAACATTTTATTGTACACATTTATCTGCATATCTACTTCTAAGCCATGTTTATGTTTCTCTATATTCATTCTCTCTATGCTTCTAGACTGTGAGCCTCTTACACAGGTACCCTGTTCTTTCTCATGTTCTAAGGAGCGTAAACGTCACTTATAGAATTCTAAGCTTAAGTCTTCCAGAAATTACTATATCAGGATTTCTCACATATTTCTAATAAATTCCTCTTAATGTTTGATACATTGACAAGATAGCTCAGGGGTCAAAAGAACAGCCTGAAGCTTCTATCACATTATTTTGGCCTTTTAAATTATATTATATACCATGTAAAGTTTTTAATTTAATATCAAATTATAGTTTCAGCTGTTTGGTTAGTTATCGTTTATTAAAAATAAATTAGAATTAATGCTTTAATTGGATTTATCATAGTATGGTACAGTTCTTTTTCCTTAACATTTGGTTTTATTTGTATACTTGGGGTAAAGTTTTGTACTGTTCATTAGCTTGTCTTTCTTATATATTCTTTTCCTAAAATAATGTAGTTTGTGGTGAGTGGTCAGTAGAAGGAGATAATGAGGAGGAGACAAGAAAACAGAAAAAACGCAGGAGAACAAAGAAACATCCCTATAATCTGTGATTTTCTCCACTCTGAGTTCAGAATACCTTGCTTTTTCTCAGCCTGTGCAGAACACCACTATAGTATCCTCTGTTAATGATACTCTGTAATAGAGTAATTCAACAAGTAATCATTTCATTCACATTTAATAAGACACTCTGTATATTAATTCAGGGAAATGATGTACCTATAATGTGAGAAGACCAATCTACCTGATTTGCAAATAACTCAAGTTTACAATAAAGAGTATATGACAATAAAATCAAAGAAAACTAAAGAAAAATAGGAGTTATTATGTCAGCATTAAGGCTGTTTCATTTGCCCTGGTATGCATACTATGGATTCCATAATACTTACAAAAATAACTATTTGGTGTCATATCTTTGTCTTGTTTCCTCTGTTGTAGGAAGATCTCCACTTCTACACTGACCTTTACGAATAAGACAGCCAAGGTGTGGTGATTTGAAACCCCACCTCCCTTTGCTAAAGATGCTTCCTAACGACTTGTGAGTTTCAGGGCTGAAAACAGAAGGTGTTAGTTACCTAAACACATGTCCCATCCAAGATTTACATAGGAACCAAGGTCCATGAGCAGCCTTAAGCAGGATCTGGAGGCCCTGTAAGAACTCAAACGCAGAGCACGCACAAATACATGAAAATGAAAGAGATGGCAAACAAGTTAATCTAATAGTGGAGGATAGTGGTAGTTGATGAGCTTCTGCATTTGACAAAGAACTACCAGTGGACTACTGATGGTATTACACGTGGATCAAGCAAGGGCTGCAAGCTGCCTGAGGAGGCTGAATGGACACTAATGCTGTGGTTTGGGGATGTCATTGGAGGTCACTGTAACCAAACATAAGATCTAAATCTGAGGTGGACTGTGCTTCTGGGAGAGGCATCCCTGAGCCCACTTGGAAATGAGGTTTATCATAAAGTGAAGTCATCTCTTCATATTAGCAGTGGGAGAGGCAATGTGCCCCATGGATCAGGAACAGCCCTTTTTTCCAGGTTTTTGGAAAAGTCTAGGATTCTTCTGTAAACTTAAACACACACATACACACACACACACACACACACACACACACACACACACAGGAAAGCTTCCACAGAAATTGACATGCTTGTTTACACCAGTGAGGAGGGCCTCTAAGAAAGGTCTATTTATTTTAGAAAAGTGATGTTAGGTGACTTTTTTTCCCCCCTGGAGGGTTCTGGAGAAGAATCATATTCAGTGCACTTAGTTTGAATCTCACATGGCACACAAAGTCTAGATAAGGATTGGAAGAATGATAAGAAATCCATTTCTCAAAAAAGTTATGAAGAACATTAGCAATCCATTCTGTGTCATTTTGCACATCTAAACATCACAGTGGATTCCCTATCTCTCTTCAGTGAAAAACAGTTGTCTGTATGAAGGTAACAGTCTAGAAATGCAATAAACACACACTGATAGTTTCTTTTTAATTTACTTAAAAATGATTTACATTCATCTATAAAAAGTTTACACTAATGTCTGGGAATACTTTGCTAAATTAAAGTTGCCAATCTTGTTTTGAGTTTTCTAAATCATCATTTTATCTCCTCTCCCATATTTTTATCCATTGTATTTGTGCAATGTAAATAGTACCTGAAAGTATGTAGAAGAGTTAGATGTGTATTTCTAATTGCTCTTTTCACATTGGCAAACCCTGCACGCTTCTCAGCTGCAGGCTAATCGCAGACTCTTGAGACACTCCCTCCTGGCTGAGCAGAGGTGCCCTGGGAAGCCATAACCAGGCCACTCATAAGAATGACATCTTCTCCATTGGGAACCTACAAAAAGACATAGAAAACAATTTTTTGTTTTCATTATAATATTTCTGATTTTAGTTTTATTTGCAAAAAAAGTTTGGTATGATGGGTGGGGAAAATACGTCAGTTTGACTCTGTTTTTGATTGGAAATAAATGGAGAATTGGAGTGGTGGTAGAGTGCTATTTCATGATCTTCACAAATTTCTATAGAACTGAAGAAAATCATATATACTATGGTATTTAACAACAAAGACCGATATTTGAGCCTATTTGATGTACTGTATAAGCTTCTTATGGTAAATGTATTAGCTAGCACATCTTATAGGATTCTATTGCATACTTCACATTATTGATGCTTTAAAAGTCCCTAGTAACTAACACCAAAAATAATGGAAAAAAGAAAAATTCTAGTAGGCATGTTTATTGAAATAAAGATGCTTAATATTCTGAACACATAGGTCTTCACTGAAATTTTTAAATATATACTCTTTTGAAGTTTCAAGCTTAGGTACATTTTGAAAAATAAGTGTAGTTTTAGCCGTATATTTGGCTTTCCTTACATATCAAATTTTTCCCACATTAATCATATTTTTCCTACATTAAATTGTGTGAGACTCTTGGATTGTTACTGAGTATTCTTTCTGAGATATACTTAGAACATCAAAGTAATTTTACAGTACAGGGTAATGAATGGCATTGTTTGAAATGATGATGGAAAGAGAGTTCTGAATTTTGTGAAATTTTTTGTTTCATGACAATAAAAGACAAACAATAACTGATTATGCTAATAGTTATCAGTTAGAATTTTTTAATTAGCTTTAATAAGTAAAAAACACCTTGAACTGAGCATCATTAACATAGAAAGAACTGTTTATAATTTTATTTGATTTCTAAAAATAAAGTTTTCATCTTTTCCTTAGCAACGTTATTAGTCTCATTTTGTAATTGCTTTTTTTGGCCTTAAAAGGCAATTGTTAAAGGTAAAATTCAATATATTTTTGTCTTAAAAATCACAATTTTCAAATTAATAGAGGGAAAGGAAGATAACATATTTACTATACATAACCACTGGGTTAAGAAATAGAAAACAAAATAGTTCAAAGTCTTGCAGAGGAGAATTTATGATCAATATTCTAAATGCTATATTATGCTATGAATATTGTGCTACAGATGTATAAATGTGGAGTTATATTTTGAACCTGGTAGTACAAAATGGAATACAGTAAAAAATAATGTGAGAGGCTGAAAACATAAGCAGTGTTTCTGCAAAAAATAAATTTGCAACAAGGATAATTGTAGAAGGGAAAGCAAACAATAAAAGAAATGGAAACCTGCAACATGTAAAATTTTCAAAATGTGAGTGAATCAGAACAGTGAGTTTTTTATGCTCCTTCAAGGGGGAATGCAGTTGACATAAATAGAAAGGAATTACCAAAAAGATAGAAATGGGGAATGTTATAGACCTCGCATACCAAAGAGCTTGGAAATTATCATATTATTAAATTATTTTGTAGTGGATCACCAAATATTCTTGGAAATAGAATGTGCTTTAGAACTACAGTGGCAGTGGCAATGTAGAAGAAAAAATGGAGGATTTATTCATTTACCGGTTAAAAATAGCATCTACGTTTAGGTGCAAAAGATTTGTACAGGCTAAGGTGAGTAAAGCTATCTGCTAAAACCAGCATGTCCTCATATCCTAGGGGCTTAACCGGAAGTGTATTTTTTGCTCGCTCAAATTCCAAAGTCCATAGGTCGGGAAGTAACTTCTATCTATATCATCACTCAGAGACTTTGATTATTTTCATCTTATAATTTTGCCATTCTTTAAGATACTGGTGACTTCTGGATTTTCTTCTTCTGGATAGCAGGCCGGGAGAAGGAACGGTAGATGGAGAAGAACGTGAAAGGTGTGTATGGACCATGATTGACGCACAACCAAATTTCCTTCTGGAATTACCCTAAACTCGTGTGTGTGTGTGTGTGTCTGTGTGTGTGTGTGTTTTAATTTCACACATTACATTTCATTCATCGTGCTGGAAATTTCTATTGGTTTTAAAAGTTTCATTATTGATGACCATTTTGTGGAAATAAAATAGATTGTGTTGTGTGACGAGTGTGAATCAAGTAGACTG
Organism: Tonatia bakeri; assembly: GCA_004024845.1. Taxonomy (NCBI): domain Eukaryota; kingdom Metazoa; phylum Chordata; class Mammalia; order Chiroptera; family Phyllostomidae; genus Tonatia; species Tonatia bakeri. Next base: position 71,947 of record PVIA01005700.1, read on the forward strand.
GAGATAAGGCTGGAGATCTGAAGTTAGCTTCCACAGTTTGGAATGGCTACCACATGGATAAGAAATGGAATTAACAAAGGGAGCTCAAAAGTTCCCGATTTACCTTTTTAGGGCGAATGCAAAGCTGCCATCTTAAATGTACTGAGTATAATGGGTATAATTACAGAGAGCATGAGGCTTTCTCCAGCAGCTCTTCCCAGCCTAGGAAAAAGAGAGAACGTTGGATTGATCAACAGTTGAATACGGCCAAAGAGAGGTCAGCTGCAGAAGGTACAGGGGAGTGAATCAATGTAAATGGTGGGGAGGCAGTCACCGAGATGATTAACCATGAGATCAGTCCAGGATGGCCTAGAAGGGAAATGAATCCAGAAAGCTGTATGTACCAATACGCTAAGAAGAGTTCAAGTGAGTGGAGGTCAAAGGTGAAAATAAGAGCAGGTGTGGTTGAGCAGAGGAGTTTAAAGTGTAAGAAACTGGCTGAATAACAGATAGTCTTAGAAGTCAGGAATATGATTCATTGAGACACATATTCAACCCACTAAAAATATTAAGAAGGAAAAATAATAATGAGAACAATAGAACATCCCAGCCTTCATAATAATTGCATTTGGGAACATAAACATGATTTATCATTCATTTTATTTTCACTCTAACTAAACCATTAAGCTGAAAAGTGGTAAATCGACATGGCAAGTAAATTCATTAGTGACATGCAATTAAAGCTAACTTAACTGGACTTTATTAGAAGTATCAGAAGTTGAAACTCATAGTTAAACCCAGGTATTAACTTATTAATAGTTTATAATTACATATAAAACCCTTTGGCTTTAAATTTAGACTGAACCATAAGTATCAGGCATTTCTTGCTGAGATGTTTCAAATCTCAAGCCACTGAAAATACCCCTCTTCCAAAAACTCTTACCTATCACATGTTCCACTAAGCTCCTTAAAGAAATGAAAGTCATTTCTGTCTGTAACTACGGATGCAGTTATGCCTTCGTTTGTATGTAATCCTATTTCTTGATTCATATTAATTTAATTCCCTTAACTCAGTTGCTCTTCTTTTTAAAGATACCTGGCTTGACTTAAAATAATGCCCAGCAGACACTCGTTTATTTTTAGATGAAGATAGTACTAATGCATTGATAATTTAAAATAAAACCTTTCCAATTATAGTTACTTAGATATATGTAAAACCTAGACATTGTAAGCATTACTGCATTGCAGTATACTTTTGAAGAACATTTTTACAGGGGTTTCATGCTCTATAAGTTTTTCATGCATTGTAGTTCTTATTTTTGAAATCATCAAGAAAATCTGAAATTTTGACAATGTGTAAGCTGAAACTATTGATAGAACAATCTTCATATAGTTCCATAAAGTCAAAACTTTTTCATCTGAATTGTGGTTTCATAAACCATTCCCAGTATAAATATGGACTTAATTATTCTTTCTTGTATTTTCAGATTCCAGATTAATTTGAAATATGGTATCGTTGACTGACAAGATTACAATTTATCATAAGGTGTTTACCGACTGAAAACATTAGTCCTCCCTTAGTGCAAGGGTGTTACAATGTTAATGACATCAGAGATTAAGTAATTGATGTAGTTAACAAAGGGAGGGGGAGATTTTTATCTACACTGCTCTCACATTTTAAATAAGAATGGATGTTTCCGTGTACAATATATGTCATTGAACTACAAAGATTTGGTTCAAGACTAACATTTTCACAGAAGGAGGAAGAAGTTCAAATAGAATATGAAATGACTGTGATGGCTAACACACAGAAACAAGTCAAAATGTTACACATTCATGTCATGTATGGGGTGAGGTTATTTCTTGTTGCTTTATTTAAACTGTATAAGTTGCATTATTAATTACAAATTTCACAAGTACTGATCTCTAATTTTGAAAACTAAATATTGCCTTATATGAAATGTGTGATTTAAAAGACTTTTACCCAAATTTGAATAGCAAATCCTGTGAAAGACCAGCGAGAGTGGTGCTTCCCTTATTCAGCAACAGTCATGGAGGACAGGATGCCAGGCTATGGCCAAGCACCAGACACGTGTTTAGGCATAGAGCAGGTGCCAATCATAGATCTACGAGGCCCGGGAACTTAGCAAGTTATTCGAATGACTGAAGACAGCTGCAAACAGATCATTTAAACCTTGAAAATTGCAGATGTGGGAGAAAGTAATGGATGCAAGGTATCACTCTAGGAGACCATTGATGCTTTTTGAGTTTGTGGATTCAATTTAGTGGCTTATTATTGTGTATTTAAGAAGCATTGGTTTAGATGAATCAGATCAATGATAAAATGATTAGTTACTTAACACTGATTGACTTTTAATATTTATATAAATGAATAAAACTCTAAAATAGATAAATTGCATTGTTTCATTTCCTAGTAGTATTCACAACACTAAACTCTCAATTTACTGGAACCAAGATTTCTAGAAATGAAATTTTATGAGATGCCTTGGCACTCAGCTTTAGATAGTCATGCAGATCAATGGGATTAGTTCAAAAACTGGTGATTAACTGTCTTCAAGCACACTTAGTCCTGTGATCAAATCTAAATGTACATTGGTATGTAAGAAAGTGACTGCTCAGAATGCACACTCTCTTTTTTCCCACCTTCAAAATAAAAAATTGAAACTTATTTTACACATGTTATAAGATTGACATGAAAATCAAAAAATACAAAAACCTACCATGTGCATGCAGTGTGCTAAATATTCTGAGGTGTTCAATATACTCTGCAAAGCCCAGGTTTTTTCTCAAGAAATTTAAAGATTAGATGGGCAGGAACAATATGTTAATATTTATAAGCTAAGGTCAAAATTGCTGAGTGCATAAAAGATAAAGGTAACCTATCATATATCATATTTCTGAGATGAAAAAATTACATAGAGTGTAAAGGGAGATTTCATATGCCAAGTTGAATTTACTATGACCTTCAAATAAGTATTATTTAGATATATGGTGATCAGAAGAAAGTATCCTAGAAAGAGGAAATAAGGAGAGCAAACACATAAAAAGTTGTGGATGAAAATACACTGTAAGCTTTGTCGAGCTGATCAGAGCAGGGTTCAACTATCCCTTCTCACACTTACTTGCTGTGTAATCTTGCACAGTTATTTACCATCTTCATCTGGAAAGTGGAAATGACAATAGAAGTTTTTATTACGGTTTATTTTGAAAAAAATATTACACTATTTGGAAAAAAATGTTATGATTTCAACCATGTATGAGTACTTACCTTGATGAAATGCAGAAAAACTAGTGTTGATTTTTTAAATCTCAATTGGTATACTTCTGTCTAATATGAAATGCCAAAAGATAACTTTAATATTTTTACCAGAGTATTTTATATTTAAATTCCAACATGTATAATTAATTATAACTAATTCATATGAGTCATACTATATGTCATGCAATGCATTTTCTATCATTGACTAAATTAATACCTCTATTGACTGAATGAATCATATTATTTCATTCATATGTGGAATATAAATTGAAGGCAGCAAACAGATAAAATAAGACCAACACAAACCCATAGATGCAATCTACAGCCTGGTGGTTATCAAAGGGAAAGAGGGGTAAGGGTAAGGGGGGATATGTTTCAAGTACATGGTGGCAAAGGGTTTGACTTTGCATAGTAAACACAGTGCAATACACAGATAATGTATCATAGAATTGTACACTTGAAACATATCGATATATGATTTTATTAACCAATGTCACCCCAAAAATTTAATTTAAAAAGAGCATGCATAAGTAAATATATTTTATGGATTCTGCAGATACTTGCTCTTACGTATATGCACAAAACACTGTTCTATGCATCGTGGAGGATGTGACAATTAAGTTTGCCTCAATTCAGTTTTTAAAAAGCCATATATTTGCATGCTTTCCTATACAAAATTGCCATAATAGAGATGCAGGCGAAGTGTTAAATTAACAAAAGTAAGAGAAGTCTCAATTCTGCTTAGTGTTAATTGTGGAAGACTAAATAAAGAAGAATCACATTTGAGCTAGAGCTTGGATAACTGGAGCCGTGTGAAGAACATTCTGAATGGAAGGAATAGAATGAGGAAAAGTATGGAATATATTAATGAAGAGGTACTATAGAAGGATGTGAGGATAGATATGGCTGTGACTGTAAATAGGGAGACTGCAGTGTCTTTTAGAGACGTGCTAAATCTGAAATTGTTTTACAGACAATCATAATCAAAGAAAAGGACTTTTCTGCCTCTTGATACCTGTGGCACAGCTAAATACACATTATGTTATATAGTGGTAACTCTGGTGGAGTTATGAATAAAAGGAGAAAAAAATGTGAAAAACATTGCAGATACTATTTCAAAAATCAAGAAGAGAGACAAGGAGGAACTGGTCTTAGAAAATGGTCTGGGAACAAGGCAGATGTGATGGAGTCAACAGGTGTGATGTTACACCTGAATTTGTGGAATAATGGAGCGTCAGAATTTATAGTGACACTGAAAATTTCAAAACCACGGGACTTGGAGGAAATTGGTCAAATAATGAGTATGGGGTGTATGAACTGAATGGAGTTGGGTGAAAATAATAATGGAAGGATTATTTATTTTATTAAATATATTTGTGTCTATAAAGTATAATCATGCATTTTAATCTGTAAAAATTGATAAAGATAAATGCAAGCAATTATAAGTAAGCCAGATCATCTTGAATAACATACTAATATCAAAAAAGAGTGATCAGATTTAGTGGACATATAAAAGCTAGTTATAAAGAGTGTCTAATACCAGTTTGAAAAAATAATGAGTTAGCCAGAATTCTTAACTGGATCTTATTTACTGAGAGACAAAATTTCTATTAATTATGAGATGTCAAGACATAATGAAATAACTGGTGTGAGGCGTTTAATAATAAGGACTTGATGAAGGTGGAGGGCAAACGAGTGTGCTGGATGAAGAGTTACAAGCCAGAGACTCTGTATTATTTAAATTAGGTTCCCTACAGAATATGTGAGTCCAAGCTAGACCGCATCTTGGAGGGAAGATAAGGACACTCAAGGTAGACTAAAACAAAAGCAGTTCCTAACTTCTATTGCTAACTGTTCCTAAGAAGATATGTGGCTGCACAGAAGGAGGAGGCTAGAAAATAACCAGTCCTCAATTAATACATCATGAACAATGGTAACATTATGCTAATGGCAGTTGTCTGGCACAGTTCTTTGTATATTAAAAGCATCATCTCATGTTCTCATTAAAGAAACTTAGGATGTAAGTATAGGTCAGTGTACTCATGAAACCATCAAGTAATTATACTCATCACATCCTTAGCCAGTACTGGAGGACCTGAAATGCAGAAAAATACAAAAAAAAAAAATAAGGTAAAAGTTTGAGACTTTGTAATTATCAACACAGAACTTACAGAAGAAGTCGTGTTTTTAACAGAGGAGAGAATAATGAGAAGCAAAGAGGTCTGGAGGCAGAGCCTTCAGGAAAGTTTTTCTGAAAGCTTTTAGGAAACACTATGGTCAACAATTAGATTTTTAGCCTTAAATGTAAGTGGCCTCCTGTTGGAATGACAGCTTCAGAGTTGTTCATCTCCTCCTCATAGAAACTTGACTTATCCTTGGTAAATTCTTGAGGTGATGTCATGACCATGCCAACCTTCTTGACAGCTTCCTATGTGACACCAGGTTGGAATAAAGACGCAGCAGTCATTGGTAAAAAGCAAGAGACTAAAGAAATTCCGGGAGGTTCAAGGAGGCCTGGAGAAGACCAGCATCTCCCAAAACCTGAGGAAAGAACACTGGAAGAGGAAGTTATAATCCGTTTCAAATACTGCAAAGGAGTCAAGGTGACTGAGGAATGGGAAGAGGTTTGCGGACCTCTAACGAGAGCAGCTCCCCTGCAGTGACGGCGGGTGAAGTCAATTACAATGGATCAAAGACAGAGTGACCTAGATAATCATCAGGGACTACAGACAATGTGTGATTACTTGTAGCTTTAAAAACCTTTTATGCTTAGTTCTTTAGAGGACTGATGCTAAACTGTATTTTGATAGGACGAGTGAAGATGATGCTCAGAAATCTCGAGTTTCTTAGGTCAAGACAAAAATAAATAAATTAAACACAAGAGAACACTAACATTCTTTTCTACATCCAATTTCACGTCTGCGATACCTGGCTTAGTGTAAGAGTTGTCAACATCCTCTTTGACTAGGAGAAAAAAGTCAAAGGTATGATCACTAAGGAGTCCTCCATCCCTTTGCATCCCTCAGCGTATTCTCTCTGCCATCACTTACCGCTCTAAAAGAGGATGCCTGCTTGTACCCTTTACATACAGACTTGTTCATGGATGGTGATAAAGGAAGAAGAGGTAAAAACCAATATACATACAGAATGGTAATGCTCCACAAAAGATAGAAAATAATTCTTAAAAGGAGTAGCATTTTCTAAGTTCAGAGAAGGTTAAAAATTCTAAATCGTATGCATTACTATCCCCATCATCGTCGTATAATTAAGTACAAGATAACTAGAGGATGGCGTTCGGAGGTGAGCAGGCGTATATTCCACTTGGCTGACTTTGCAGCTGAGCAAATGTTTTTCTTGGCTTGAACACAGACCTTCATTTATTTTCATTGTGAATAATTTTGCCGGGAGTCACTGTTGCATAAACGGTGCCTCCCAGACTCTGGAGCGGCCCAGACAGCCAGATCAGGAAACATGTGAATGAGCTCCACAAGCAAGTTCCTTTTCCAAGATATCTCTGTCAGTTCCATCCTTCTGGACTGTGGAATGGTCTTTCTGTAAGGATTCTCAGGCAGTAGTCATGAAGTTAATCCTGATGATCCTTCAATACTGTGTTCATTCCTCATATAACCGGAGTTTAAACCTCCCTAGAGCTTGCTGCGGAGTGCTCATTCACCCTAAAATGTGACAGCTTCTATTTCCCCTCTACTCTTCCCACCCAATGGCAGAACCTGGAAAGATGCCAAACAACTTCTAGAGATATGCAGAAAACAATTTATACAAAACCTGGGGGAGCAGATGGAGATATTTGTGTAACCAAAAAAAATATTTTATTATAAAGATTCTAGTAAAATGTCATTTCCTGTAAAGTTATGGGAGGAAAAAAATGCTAAAATGTCAACTGCTCATCTCTGGAATATATTATTAGGGATACTGAGAATGCCCCTTTTCGTAAGCCTCGCAAGTATCTACAATTTTCAGAATGATCAAGAATTTGAGGCCCTGGCTGGGTAGCTCAGCTGGTTAGAGCATCATACCAATACCCCAGGGTTGTGGGTTTGATCCCCCGACAGGGCACACACAAGAAACAGCCAATGAATACATAAATGACTGGAATAACAAACTGAAGTTTCTGTTTCTCCCTCTCTCTCAAGAATCAATAAAAAATAATCTGATTCTAACTCTTAAAAAACATTTTTAAAACCAACTTTACAGAAGAAGTTACATACATAAACACATTGACATAATTACGTGAACTACTGATTTATTTGGATCACAAAATTCCAGATCTAAAAGGAGTTTCAGAGATCAGGTCTCAATCTTATTATTCTACAGATGAAGAAAATGACTTCCAAGAGAGAGACAGGTGTGATAACTTGCTCACTGTCAGATATTCACAGTACATGAAGAAAATATAAATGTCTTATCTTAAAGGTTAACCTCAAGCTTAGAAATTTGCATATTCTGCTTGAGGTTCAGCCTCAGTTACACCATAAGAGTGAACTGCTGACCTGGAAAATCCACTGGTTGGAGAATCACTTAAATATTTACCAGAGCATCTGACACATAACTGGTGCCCAGTCCTGGGACATAGTTGATGGGAGATGGGTGAATGACAGTCAACATTGTTCCAGCTGGATGGACCACTATGGAGTATTGTCATGCACTTTGCTTGCTGAAGGCAGCAGGCTCCTTATGTTACAGTAAATGTTGGGGAGGGGCGGCAATTTGAAAACTGAGGACATTTGTTTTCTTTTGGCTGCTGCCTGGGACAGATGATGTTACCTCAAATTGGTAAAAAAAAAAAATTAAATATAAAAGGGAAAAAATAGTCACCAGTTATAATTGAAAGAGACTGCTACCAAATTAATAATTATGTCAAACAAATAAAGCTGTCCAATGTTATACTCTGGCTTTATTTGATCAATTTAGAAAAAATTAAAGAAATAAAAAGAAGAGGCAGAATGAAGGGACTTATTACCCAATGGAGACATTGCCAGCTCTGGATCTATATCTAATTCTGTTTTTATAAATTATCCAACAGAAATTGTCTCTTTCAGCATACTGGAGGGTGAAAGCATATGCTAATGCCAATAAATTGGATTTGTGTTTGGGAAATTTATGTGTGCATATGTAAAAAAATATTTGCATACAACCCTAGATGGAGGAGCCAACAGAGCATGAACCCCAGTTGCCGAGATAACAATGTGTACTTCAGGCCGGGAGATGCGACTTGTGTGTAAAACAATCCAACCACTGATTATAAGAGGGACGCATTGTGGGATGATGTGCCTTTAAATTCAGCAGAAAACAAGAAGATGGGACTCCTGCAGTGATCCGGCACAAGCCTCCACATGTCTGGTTTAATTCTACATGTGGCTTCTGAGGGAATTCAAGGTATATTTTATATCCGCACTGTTCATCAACTTTAAAAGAATAAAAAAATAAGGTATTTATAGAGTATACTTCTAAGCACCCTGTGGACTGTGCTACTTGAATGATAATGGCAAAAGCAAAATGCAAAAAAAAAAAAAACTGTTAAGGATGAATAGGTGCAGTCAGGATCCTAGCTGTGTGCTGATTTCTCACCATGTAACCGTAGTTCCTTCGTTCATTCATTCATTGATTCATTCACTTATTCACTTCACTGCAATCACATACGTTTCCTAATCTATACAATGAACATAATAATACTGCTTATTTCACAAATAACTGTGATGATCTAATTGGATAATATACATACAGAACTCATTATTGCTTCTAATAAACAGTAAATTCTCTAAAATCATTATAATTTTCAATCCTTTTCTAGAAACTGACATTTTAAGATCTGTCTAAAACTGGGCTTGCATTTTCCAAAGATGGTACTAATTCCTCTCTTGACAGTGAATGCCACTGGCATTTCAAACAGGAGAGAGGGGTGCCGATAGTTTGAAGCTGATTGCCAGAGGGCTGGATGTTAGTAACCAAAGACATGGTGAGCATGGGCTGGTATAGCAGAAGCACAGCCAAGAGCAAATTGGAAAGACAGAGACTTCTCAGAAACATTTCTCAAAAAAGGATCCTGGGGAGAGGATTTAGGCCCAGTTTTAAAACCACAGAGTCAGAGGATGTTTTTGTTTTTGTTGTTGCTGCTATTGTTTTCCCTGAAGATAGCCCCCAGGTCTTTCATTTAGCTTTGTCCGTGGCCCAGTGCCGCCCATTGAATCCAACCAGGTTCTCAGGAGAACGAAGACTACAGGTGGAAAAGGAAGTAGCCCTAAGAATTTTAGGTTCAAGGAGCACTGCTTCTGTATCTACACACCGACTATAAGAGGGATGAAGACATAGTTCTGTCCTTTTGCTATAGACTCTGTAGAGCCCTGGCATTAGAAGGGTGTCATCATGTCAGCAGTCTGGCTGCTCTCTGAGGAGGCGGCAGAGAGATGTGGTACCTGGTGTGTAGTGACCATGCTCAGTAGAATGACTGAGAGTATCAGGCACATAGTAAGCCCTCAGAAAATATTCGTGTAATGACTTAGTCATCCCTGTACTGCGCTGAACTTGTCCCACAAATGTGTATTTCAGTCCTATGCCCTGGTAACGGTGAATGAATTTTATTTGGAAATAAGGTCTCTGCCAATGCAGTGAAGTTAAATTAGGTCATATTGAGTTAAGGTGTACCGTAATCTAATTAGTGATGTCTTTACAAGAAGAAGAAGACTGGGCACAAATACATACAAGAGAAGAAAGCCATGTGACCTCCTAGGCAGAGATTGGAGTGATGCATACACAAGCCAACGGATGTCAAGGGTTGTCAGAAACTACCGAAAGTTAGGACGACACATGGAAGGATTCTCCCTGGAGCCTTCAGGGAGAGCACAGCCCTGCTAACACCATCATTTCCATTTGTGCAGCCCATAGAACTATAAGAAAATAAATTTCTGACTTTTTAAGGCACTTGATTTGTGGTACTATGTTATGGCGGTCCTGGGAAACTAACACAGTCCCCAAAGAAAAAGTATTTTACTGATCTCAAGCTAAATCAGGGATGGATAGCAGAGCAAGGACAATGGCAGGGCAGAGCTTAGCAGAATCTATAAAATCTCTCTGCTGTGGTCATGTAAGGGTCGGGCATGTAACTGAAAACACGCTTGCAAAGATGACTTTCACAGGACTGCCAATAGAATCGGAATAAAGGAGCCAGAGGGGAGGCATTATAGGGAGCTGGTGTTTGTGGGCAGGTAAAGGCAAAGTTCATCTCCCAAAGGCCTCATTCTTAGCACCGAACTGGAGAGACAAGGTGGAAATGTAAACTATAATAATATAGAATAGTTTTTACTTGATTACCTGAAGAATTGCATTAGATTCTTTTCCTGCATGTGGATGTCTTCAGCTGTCAATGTTTTAAGATCACTTATTACCCAGCAATGTGCTTTTTTTTTTTTTTTTTGGCTAGAATGATTATACCAACTGTTCTATTCAAAAGGCTCTTGATCATTGAACACACTGAAAAGTAATTCAGAAACGCTGACTCTAGAGAAATGTTTTGATAACAAAAATCGCCGAGGCAAGCCACAACAAAAGCATTTCTTAGCCTCAAATTGAAAATATTTAAAAGAACTATAGTGGAAAACAGTAATCGTGAGCCTTCAAAGGTTGACAATAAATACACATTACATGTTACAATTAAATGAATTTTGACTGAACAAGATCTATGAAGCACCTATGACAAGGCCAGGGTCTGTTATAGGCAATACAATGATTGATAACAATAGGAGTATGATAAATATTGATGATGAATTATATATATATATTTTTTCCTTCTTACAATGATCTATGATTGAGTGATTGAGTGAATAGGGTAAGCCAAGGCCAAAAGCATCACAAACATGTGAAGACAGCTGTGGTAGGTGGTTAAAGAGTTTACACGTGAAGGAGATGACACACAGCACACAGTGAATTGTTTGCAGTGATTTCTGGGTAGACACGGGTCTGTTGGTGGGAAGCAAGCTCATGGGTGAAACGGTAACCATTGAGTATACTAAAACCAACATTATTTTAGAGTCCATGAACCAGTGATTATGTCTTTTATACATACTGACTTAACCAGATTTATGTCACCATAAAACCCACTGGCACACAGAGGTTAGTGGTGTAAGGCTGAAATTAGAGCTGCGTATTGTAGTTCTAGAAATCATCCTTTAATCAGTCCCATACTACTTTTCAGGTGGGAAAAGAGTCAGGTGTTAAAGCAAGCATTTAGTTGGTGCCATGGAATCCTTCGAAAAATTAAAATTAAGCAGACTTGATGGTTCACAGAGCATGTGATGGAAGGAGACCCTAAGTCTATCATATGTAGGGAGACAGGTAGGGGTGTATTTATTTTCAAAAATATTGGGAACAAGGTAGTACCTCCTTATCTAAATGTCCAGGAAAGTGCTTCTGTCCCTGGAAAAGATGGAGATGAATGAAGGAGAATCTCAATTTTGTTGATGTCTTAGTCAGTTGAGACTGCTGTCATAGAGTACCATAGACTGGCTGGTTTAAGCAACAGAAACATTTCTCAAGGGGCCAGCTGATTCAGTCCCCACTGAGAGCATTCTTGGAGAGCGTGTGTGTGTGTGTGTGTGTGTGTGTGAGTGAAAGTACAGGTTATTTTAAGGAACCAGCTCAGGTCGTTGTGGAGGCTAGCAAATCCCAAAACCACCAGGCAGGCCTGCAGCCAGGCTCAAGATCCAGGGAACAGTCCATGTTATTGCTGGGGTCCCCAGGCAGTCTAGAGGCAGATTTCTCTCTTGCTGGGTAGAACTCAGTCTTTTCCTCTTAAATCCTTTAGCTGATTAGATGAGACCCACCCGCACTATAGAGAGTAATCTGTTTTACTCAAAGTTGACTGATTTAAAGGTTAATCTCATCTGAAAAATCTCTTTACAACAGTGTCTGGACTGGTGTTTGACCAAATATCTGAGTACCATGGCTTAGTCAAGTTGACCCCTCAAATAACCATCACACCCACTGTTGTTGGGACTCCACAGAGGTAGAGGTTATGACTACATTGTTCCTTGGTCTATCTCTTGATTCTAGAAACTGTACTTAATATAATGCCAGGTATATAGTAAAACAAAAACAGTATATTTTGAAAGATTAGCTGTTGTTGAAGATTGAAGCTACATGGTTCATAACCTGAAACATCATGTAATGCAAAGCAGAGCAGTGGCAGACAAAAACACGAAACAGGGCCTGGTCCCACGGCAAGGACTACTTAAAGCCTTTCTGTTTCAAGGTCACAATGTGTTTACAAATGAATCATCAATGAGAAAAGACACTTAAAGAACTACATGTACCCTGTATTCCTCATTGAGGAAGAAACCGAGTTTCAGGTATGCTTAGATAATCTTAAAATTATACAAAATAAAACTGGGTTAGCAATTTACTTATGGCACATGAAAAAATCAGAGGCTTCATCCCCTAAAGAGTTTCTACTTCACCTGAATAAGCGCGATTTATATTACACTATTCTCATGCTGGTTAATATACTGATCTATAAACATTGCGTGATGTACTTTCAAAGTCATGCAAACAAGTAGATGTTTGAGCTGAGATTTAAATACTTCACATCTCTGCTTTGACATTGCTATGTACACAAACAACACTTTTTTCTTGGAAAGCAAGTCTAAAGTTCAACCAGCATGTTTTTAGATGCAGTTCCTAGTAAGCATGGGTAACAAATGCAATTTCCGTATCTCTGACCTGATTTCTAATCCTCTTTTGCCCTGAGATCCTTGATCTTTCTACAAATCACGTAGCAAGTCATTTATTCATTTTGAGAAAATAGGGTTCAATCGTACTCTGTATTTTGACTTCCAACTGGAGGTTAAGTGCAAATTGTTTTTGAGTCTTTAATACTTATCCCTTCTGCTTCTGCATCGCTTGGGAAAGTTTTCTCACCATGTCTCTAAGCTTTTCTTTTCGGTTTCTTCTGCTACAAAGTACTAGAGACTTCATAAGCTGCTGGTCCGTCAAGTAGGCTTGAACAGGGCTAGGGAAAACCTATTTCCAGCTTTGAACACTGTCTACTTTCCTCTATCTTTTTCTTTTGGACTCTCACCAATCTTATTTCGTTGTTTTTACCATAAAACTACCTTTGTTCTTGTTTCTAAATACAAAAATCGTATCTATTTTGTAAGAAAAAATTAACTGCTCTGAAAAATATAAAGAAAATGAAATCCATTCCAAATGTCTTTTCATGAGATACCACAGTTAATTAACACTTTGTTCAATATACTGAAGCCAGGCAGATACGTACTTCTCTCGAGTGTGTGAATGTGTGCCTATGTGTACAGACACTTGCTATGTCGGGTATCCTCCCAGTGTCTTTCCATATCCCTACTGCACCAAAAGGCCGCTCTCAATGGGTTTCCTTAGCATCTGGCTTTCTAATTGGTTTGGGTCAATCAGGAGCTCCAAAAGGAAGTCAGAAGGTGGAAAGAGAGTGAGAGCTGAAGATTTGTCTCTTCAGCCCCCTCCCTGTTGGCTTGCCCGAAACAGTTGTATTCCTTTGTAAATCCTCTCTCAAGACAGACACCTCCACAAGGCTCTTAATTTGGGGACTCTGGTAACTACTGCCTCCCATCAGACCTAGGAATTGTACCAGCTCCAATGAGCTAGCCCCAGGGTATGCACCATTCCTTGCATCCTCATAAGATGCCACTTCTTTAAATAGTCCTCTTATCAGACACTCTTCAAATTAACCTAATTTGAATGTGCCATCTGTTTCCTGTCCTTACGAGCAACTCTCCCTATACCACACATACACACGCAAGCACATATACATGCACCTTAATTTACTTAACAGATTGGTACACGCACATGCTACTCAAACATTTTTTATGATGTGCCATGATTTGTTTGACTAGTCTCATTTTCCTGGCTATTTAGATTACTCCATTTTTTTTCACACCTTAGCCAATGTTGTCATTACTATCCTCATTTATATATTTACCAAATTTTGTCAAGGTTATTTTATGGTAAGTTTAAGTTTCTATGTCAAAGAGTATTATGTTTTTAAATTTGGGAGATATGTTAACTTTTTTTCTTTTACATGGTCCCATGAGTTTGGATCCCTGCAAACAGAATGGACATTCCTGTCTCCCATGCTCACCCGTACTGTGTTGTACCAAACATTTTCATCTTCGCCAATCTGAAATATGAGAAACATCGTTACCATTTTTAATTTTTGTTTCTTTAATTATGAGCAATATTAGACATGTTTCATGGTTTATTTAGCCATTGATATTTCTTTTCCTGGGAACTTTGTCTAGATTACTTACAACACTTATTTTTGAGAAAGAACTGGGTACATAGCAGAAAAATATAAATAACCTTAGAGACTCCCTGATTTTACTCTAAGAGATGTTTTTATAGTCTTATTAATCCATTGCACTTTTTCCTTTAGGTTTCTAAGTTACATTTTTCTAAATGTGTTATGATTGACATTCCAAGATGGGGGTCACAGCGCATAGGGCCTCTGGTTGCTGGCTGCGGTCTTGCTGCTTCTCAGACTGTGTGAGGAGGCCTTCTTTAAAGAAGACAGAGCTCTACTTGTGATTTCTTCCTCCTATCAGGCCTCAGGCATTTGTCTTACATTCCTTGACCTGTTCTTTGCATTTCTGAAGTGAGCATTCGTGGACATAGTTTCTCACCATTTTTCTCTGCCCCAATCAGTTCATTTTAGTGGCATATCTACCTGGTAAAAAGCAAAGGGCAACATAACATACATATTGAAACATGTGAACCCATTGGTTTGGTATTCAGAGATACCTAGAAATGTGTGCAAAAGGTAGATAAGTCTATTACACTTTAATCAATTTGGGTTAGTTTAAGTTGTATCCAGGTTTTCATGTGCAGTACTAAGGGCCTGGAGCACAAGGAATACCATGGTTTTAGCAAAGTTTACTGTTTGACTGGAAAGAAAAATCAAGTTCCTGGAACCATGTTAGAGGGGATTTAAGAAAACTGGTTGATGATCAGTTATTAGACTCTGATTCAAAGATGATTTTAATGTTAAGTACACACACACATACTGTATTCTGGTTTTTCTATTTTATCCAGACAAGTATAGCCTATACTTGCTAATTGTTCTACCTTACTGGTCCCATTAGGAACCATGTTGTTTCTCCTGGAGAACTAGATTTGCCCATCTTGGGTAAGGTGGCGGTGTGTTCCTCAGTGGGAAAGGAAATGTAAGAGCTGAAGTTACTTAGACACGTACGAAGCACTGGTGCATCCCTGTTATTCATGGTCAAGGAATCCCATGCCATGTTCTCAGTCACTCTCTGGGGTAAGAATTTCCAGATCCATTGGTTGAAGTTAAGCAGCATCCTCAGAATCATGTGAAATAAGGAATGTGGTGTTGAATCTGAACTCAAGTCTTTCTGATTCCAAACTCCATGCTATTCCCACTATTATCAGTGCTTCCCAAACTACCTGTGATACAGAATATTGGATTTTGTTTTGTTTTTCCATCACAGACCAACACATGGTCTAACCATGCATGGCTAACATGAAGCTCCTACTGCATGGAGCTCATTGGGCACACTCAATGAGATCTACGTTGACCTAGATCCTGTTCCATGAGAAGAGTCCCCCGACCATAGGCTTAGATGACATGGCAGTGTCAAATTGCGATACAAGTTTTCAAAACTTGTCATTTTTGTCCTTTCTACCTTCTGGTAACAAATAACTTGCAGAGCAGCCACAGTCTGTATATCACACTCTGTGCTAGACTGGACTGGAAAATACTGCGAAAGCCTAATTTACCAACTGCTTTATGAAAGGCCACACATTATTATTGAGTTAAAAGTGTGGAAGTTAGAATTCTGCCTCTATGATGAAGTACATCAAATACTAAATGGTCATTCAAAGCTTTTGTAGGAATAATTTATTCCCGGAGGAAGGTGCTTGATAAGTAATAAACATGGGAGACATTGTTTGTTCTCCATTAGGCAGAGGAAAACTAATTTCACAGTTTGTTGTAGCTGAATGTTTGGCATTCTTTATCTTTGTTCTTAGTCTGTGTTGTGGATACTTAATCTTTCCCTTGGAAAATTACTTTTCATTTAATGAGATATTTTGCTCAGTCCATTTGTAAATAAAGCAACCATACTAAAATAATTCAGATTCCTGGGGCTCTCATTTTACATACAATTTCCTCTAGTTGATCTGGTAGTCTACATAGCTTGATTATCTTCCCAAATTATCTTGCCAGAGATATTCATCAGGGTTTTTTCCTGTGGAAATTATATTAAACCTTTAATAATTTAGCAATTTCGGCACTATCATACTTCCTCAAAGTGCGCTTATCCAGAAGCCATTCTTCCTGGAAGGACATAAAAAGATTATTCCAGCATTAGCATAAATGGCGTAGGAGTGGTCCTCGGGTATTTACAAAATACTTTTAACTAATTGCAAAGGCAATTTATCTCTAAATTGTTTATTTTTAATATAGTTGGACCTGAACAAGACACACGTATAGTACTGTGTTCTGGCTTTAAAATTTAATTTGTTTTGTAAGGTAAACAATATATACTTTTCTTCTTTTGTGAGCTATTTCTGTTGGTTGTAAAGAATAGTAAAGAGGGGAGCTCAATATAGCAGCATATTTTTACTAAGATAATATATATTATCAGAAGTACTATAATTATTGCTCTTTTTTGGTGATCACCAGAGCTGTTAATTTTTGTCCAGTGTGAAAGTTTTGAAATTGGAGATTCCGGATGCAGTTAGTCATTGCTTTTGAGGAGATAAGTAATAAAATATTTTGAATTTGTCTAAATTGTCATTTGGACTAAAGAGACACTTTAAAAGTAATAAAAATAATGTCTGAAACATCATCTACTTGGTTAAGTGATCGGAAAAAACAAAGCATAAATAAATACAGTTGACCTTTCATATACATGGATTCGGCATCTGTCACTCAATCAAATGCAGATTAAAAATAGTTTTAAAGTTGTAGGCGGGCAGCTCGGTTGGTTGGAGCACTGTCTCTGCACACTGAGGATGTGGGTTTGAATCCCCAGCAAGCAGGGTACATACACATAATAACATTTAAGCAATGAGTGCATGAATAAGTGGAACCACAAACTGATAGCTCTCTCTTCCTCCCTCCCTTGCTCTCTTTAAAACCAATAAACAAATTTTTTAAATATTTTGAAAAATGTTACCTTGTTGCTGACATTTACTGTGTAGTTAGGCCTACATAAGATGGTTGTTCTCTACTGAACAAGTATGCCTTCTTTTCTTGTCATTACTACCTAAAAAACACAATATAACAACTACTTATATAGCATTTTCATTGTGTAAGGTATAATAAATTATTGAGAGATAACTGAAAGTATACAGGATGATGTGAGTAGGTACTATGCAAACAATATGCTATTTTGTATTAAAAAATTCTTGAGCATCTGTAGATTTGCGTATTTTCTGGGTGTCCTAGAATCAACCCCTTGAGGATATTGAGGGACAATTATAAAGGGAAAATTGCCAAGACCAACCCAATTCCTCATGCTCTGCATAAAGAATTGCAGGCTCCAATGTAGGATGCATTTCATGTTTGCAATTGCTACCCTAGAAGTGGTGACCTTAGGTGGTTTAAAACTGCACCGCTTTGAATGATTCTGCACAGCCAGGCATAATTCTGAAAGATGTTTCCTACTGATTTCTATTCTTTGTATCTAATTAATTGGGTTCCTAGGGCTGCCATAACAAAGTATCACAAACTGGTGGTTGAAAACAAGAGGCGTTTCTTCTTTCACAGTCCAAAATCAAGGTATCAGCAGGGCCCTGCTTTCTCTGAAACCTGTAGGAAGATCCCTCCCTTGTCCTTCCAAGTTTCTTTTGACTTGCCAGAAATATTAGCTATTCTTCGGCTTGTAGCTGCATCACTCCAATGTCTGCCTTCTGTGACTATCTTCTCCTGGGGACATCACTTATACAAATCCACTTTAACTAATTACCTCTACAATGACCCTATTTTCAACTAAGGTCACATTCTGGGTTAGTAATTAGTACTTAGGATTGGTAATTAGGGTTGGGGCTTCAGCATATCTTTTTTTAGAAGACACAGTTTACTCCATAACAAAGCCTGAATGGCATTTTCAAAATATCAGATGAATATTCTGGCTAAAGCAATATTTTCTACTGTCGAGCGAGTATTGGTTAAAGCCTTGAATACCAAATGCTGTAATACACACACACATACATTCATTTCCACATTACCAATGCACACACTCTGATTTCTTTTATTCATAAATCATAAGTGACCTTGATAAAGACTGAGTGACTTTTTTCCAAGAAGGAATTTGGGGCTGAGGCTTAGGGTAGTTTCACTGCACATTGTCTGTGTTCTGAGCACTGTGGTGACCACATTCATTACCCTATTTTATTCTTACAGATACGCTGGAAGGTAGTACAATTAATGAATTCCGTAGGTGAGAAAAACATGCCTTCGAGAGTAATATGGACAAGCCAGTATTTAGACTGCACCACATACCAGTACCTTCCTAGTTCTCAGGGGCCAGAAAGAGAGTGAACAGAGAAATTGAAGAAATTGTGCATAGGGGGACAGGCAGGGCTTTTTTGTTTTTGTTTTTGTTTGTTAGGTTGGTTGGTTGGTTTGGTTTTGGTTTTGTGTGCATTGTTTGTTTTTTTTTTTTTTTTAAGCAAAGTTTGCAGTGCTATAGCCTACCAAAGTTAGTCATTTCATAGGTCACTTGATATTGCCCGCAGCACAATAACTGACACATTTTCTTAATTTATCGCTGGAACATGTTGCTAACTTTTATTTACATAGTAATAAATGGCCTTAATTTAACTTCTAATGTCAGAATTAAGTAAGGTTAATTGAGGTCCCAGAGCACATATGAAGAGTTAGAGGTTTAAACACCAAAAACATTTACCTTCCTCAAAGCAATGCACATAGAGCAGAACCAATGATAAGAAGATAATGATTGTTATATAATTACAGCTATGTATTAGTAGTTATTTCAACAAGCTTCATGGACCATCAGAAATCATAAATATGCCAAAAATGGGTTGTACCTTATGACCTTCATCGTCAGCCAACACCGCAGTCTGTATAATTCCTGCTGTGTCTGTAGTCATCGATCGGCAGAGCCCCTGCTCTCCAAACCCTCTGTCTGCCCCCAGCCTCACTGCAGGTTGCATACACACACTGCAGGTTCTCACATACTCTGGATTACTCACTCCCACTTCTCCAGAGCAAAAAGGTTATCTGTGCATTTCTCAAATACATAATCCATCCAATTCCAGATTTCCATTTCAGGGTCCACTTGTTGGGACCATCCCAAACACCCTATACTGTGTTGTGTCATTATTGTAGCAGGAAACGGCATACTCAAAGCAGATAGTTTGAGAATGCTATTTGCAAAGCTGAGGACAGGGCCTAGGGAAACCACAATGCATAATGCAATAATACCCAGGACTAGAAATGGTGGAATATCATGGCTACCCATAGGCTTGAAAGAGCAAGGGCAAAGAGCAGTTCACAACCATGGAAATTATAAGAGCTGTGTGTGGAAGGCCACATAATGGATTCTGGGAACTTTAGTTCACAAATACAGTAGCTTATGCAGACAGAGCCCAACTGAGGAGTAACAGGGGAAAGAAATACTGTGACCTCACATTCCTATTGGCCAAACCCAGTCAAAAGCTAGAGGACAAAGCATGCAGTTCACATGAGTCAGCCACCCAGGGCACAGAACAGAGTGAGGAAAGATGAAAAATAGATCCACAGGGACAAAAAGGAAATACACAGTGTACACTTTCCAACAAGGCAAAGCATTCCATTGACATCAGTGGGAGTCAACAACTCAGACTCGGTAGGGAAACATTTGCTGACCTCTTGTCAGTTTTCCCCAACCTTAGACCTTAATAACATCCACAGCATGGACACCAAGTGATATTAATAACACTGTACTTTGGCGTTTCCCTTTCTTTCACCAGCACACTCCCAGCAAGTTTAACGGGAGACCAACTAGACCCCAACACCATAGAGAACAGTTTTTGGAACCCTTCGGAGCTATTAGTGCTTCCAGTAGGTGCTCCAGTCACTCTTCTTGGCCCCTTTCCCTGTAGTTTTCCTTTCTTTCTTTCTTTTTTTTTCTTTATTAAATTTTTTGGGTGCCACTGGTTAATAAGGTTATATAAGTAGGTTTCAACTGTACATTTCTATGATACACAATCTGCATACTGCATTGTGTGCTCACCACCCAAAGTCAAATCAACCTAGTAAAGGATGTGAAGAACCCCTACTAGTTTTCATCTGACATCAACAAATCACCTACCAGACCCATCTCAAGACGTGATGATTCATTTTGAGCAAGAGTTCAAATCACACAGGGCCTTACATTCCAACTTAGCTCAGCCACCACAGGAGGTCATCCACCTTTACCCAGACTCATCCCTATCTGGCTTTGCAGAGGGCTTTGTATTGTTCTGACTCACTTTCCTTCTTTCCATTACTCTGCAATTCCTTTCTCCAGGCCTCCTGGGACACCTGGTTTGTCATCAGCAAAAGACCTTGTATCTTCTCTTTAGGTAGGACATTGCTATTACTTAAAAGCCTTTCAAGAAATGACTCAGTTTTCTCATATTTCTAATATATCCCAGAGGTAAAAATATATATTTCTTTATTGGGTTTATGCTTCCAGGCCCCTCTTTATTTTTTTTCCCTTCTCCCCAAAATCACCTCCTTAGAAGCACCTGCTGCCAGGTATTCCTCATTGATACTATCAGCCATCCTTCATCCATGCAGATGGATGCTAACCTGTATGCCACCCCCATTGAAGATTCTACTACGTGCCTTGGTATCCTTGTCTACACTACTGCCGTTATCATTTCTGACTTCAGTATTTAACACTTCGTCCTCCCAGTTCCTAAACAGCTGCTCAGTTCCAGCCTTCTTTTCCCTGCTGTCTTAATTGGACTTTCATCACCGATCACTCAATATTTCCAACATATTACTCATGCCAAGTTCAAGCATCTTGCTCTCTACCTAACCCTTTCTGAATTTCCAGCTCATTTTCTCCAATATTTCTATTCCTACAATACTTCACTGGGACTTTCAACCCACGTATGTGCTGTGCCATTTCCCTCCTCTGCATCTCCTCTTTCCCATCACCATGATTACTTCCTTGCATACCCTCCACTCCCTTGCCCGTTTATCCTCCCACAGTACTGTGTAGAGTAACCTTTATTTGGATTGAATGTAATTTTCTAAATTTAACCTTTACCTCTATTCAAACATCTACGTATGACTAGGGTGGAATATACGGTAGACTGATAGGTATCACTTTCAATTTATGACTGCAAATCTCCAGTGAACTCAGCTCACTGCATTGCCTAGCAATCTTACCATACTATCTTAGTGGAATAACACTCCCAGTCTGTAAGACTGCTACTTCACACCTTCTACCCTCCCCTCAAATCTCCAAAGTCTTCTCTTCCTTTCTAAACATCACTGATGCCTTGAGATCTTTTCAAATAAAATGTTGAAACAGTAAATAAAAATTCCTTATTCTTTTACTCCTAAATCAACATCTGACCTGCATCTGTACTCATGAAGTCTGTCTTCCGCCTTCTAATTGTTGAACAACAGCTACTTAAATCTGACTCCTTCCACTGTGCATTGAATTCCATCTCCCCTTGTTTACTCAGAAACATTGCTTCTGCCATCATCTCCTGTCTGTTTTTCATTGTAAATGTCTGCTTCTTTACTGGACTTTAAAGCAAATAAAGATTTCTTACCTCCCTTCAACAACTGCTCCTCTCCTCTGCTCCTTTATCATAAAATACCTCAAAAAGAATTGCCTACATTTGCTCTCTCCATCCCCTTTTCACCATTTCCCTTTTAAAAAAAAATTAAACTCATCCTTAGAGAGAGAGAGAGAGGAATAAAGAGGAAAAATAAGTTGCCTTCCATATCTCTCTACTTAAACTTTCTTTGTCAAAATCAACAACACTCTCTACACTGCTAGATCCAACGATCCTTTCATAATCTCTATCAGATGCAAAGTCTCAACTACATGTGGTCTCTGTTGCAGGTGTTTCATCACTTGCCTTCTCGGACAACAAAGTCTCCTGGTTTTCCAGTGACTGCTCCTTCTCAGGTCCTTTTTTCTTAACCTCAGTGCTGCATTCACATTAGACTCCATTCTCAGACCTCTCCTTTTATCTATCCAAATTGTATTCCTTAGATTATTTCATCATTCCCATAGCTTTCAATGCCACATATTCCCTGATGACTCTTAGATACATACATGACCGACCTGAATCTCTAGTCTGTGTATTCAAAACAGAACTGTCAATTCTTTCTTTTTGCATCCCCTGAATTGCTCCTCAGTAATCCACCTCATTTTAAAAAAGTCACCACTAATCTAGGCATTCAGGCCAAATTTTTCTCTTGTATTAGAACCTACATTTAAACCATTAGCTTTTTTCATTTAGCTGTAACTTTAGAATTTCTCAGATGTGACCATTTATTCACACCTGTATGGCCTAATAAAATTTATTGTCATCCTTCACATGGCTTATTGAAATTGATAGTTTACTGATTTTCCTACTTTTACTCCTTGTTCTCTGTACTATGTCCTCAATCTAGCAGCCAGAATGATCTTAAAATATCTATCAGATCTAGTTACTCTTCTACTCAAACAATCCAGGTAGTTGCAATCATATTTACAGTACAATGTAAGTACCTTACTGTAACCGCCGATCTTACTTTAACTTCCACCACTCTCCCCAAGCCCACTGTGCTCTTTGGAGTTGTGCTGTCCATATAT
Organism: Tonatia bakeri; assembly: GCA_004024845.1. Taxonomy (NCBI): domain Eukaryota; kingdom Metazoa; phylum Chordata; class Mammalia; order Chiroptera; family Phyllostomidae; genus Tonatia; species Tonatia bakeri. The sequence continues at coordinate 95,044 of PVIA01005700.1, forward strand.
ATTCCAAGTTCTTCTGTATGTCACAGCCTTTGACTTGCCATTTCCTTTCTTAATAATATTCTTCCTTAGATATTCATTGGATTTGTTTCTTTCTTTATTCAGAACACAGCTCAAATATTATTATTCAGAGAGACTTTCCCAAACCATCCCATCTAAAATTAAATCAATCTCTCAATTTATAAAATTTAAGATCAAAATCATTTTGGGTTATGTTCTTGACCTAAAAGAATAATGGTGCTCCACTCTGTTTAAGAAAGGTAAGATACAACCAACTAAGTCAAAAGGGTTATGATATTGAAATAGAACAATGACTCTTATTCTCAGAAGTTGAAATCAGTTTTACATCTAATTTGCCCTGCTTCACGACACTACCTGAAGAAGTAAGGGGCATGTATTACAATTATCTACATAAGCATACAAAGAAAAATCATTGTTAAGAGTAAGATAGTGCTATATATTTTATGTCATCAATGTTTTCGATAAAAGGTAGAATTATGATAACCACCACTTTAGTTGTTGTGACATTAAAGCTATGTTGCCATTCATTTGCATTTTGCTAATATAGACCCCAGCCATGCCTCAAGGAAATAGAATATTTTTCCTTGGATCTTAGTTTTACCTCCAAAAGCAATCAAAGTACTGAAGCATTTATGAATGGATTAGAAGTAGCAGGCATCAGTTATTGTCAAAATCTTATCAACTAGGAAAATAATTCCTCCCAAAACATACTCTTTTTTGCTGAAATACTATTAGAATTGAGTCTTATACCAAAATACAAGACATGAAAAATGTGTCCACTTTTGAAACTGCAGGAACACATGCAACGTGTCTTACTCTGCAGTTGCTCTAAACGTTGATTCAGTGGCTGGATTCAAGGCTCACTTAATCTGGCAATGCTTAGTGCAAAAACAATGAGGCTATTACTTTCTTAGATTTGCCTCCAACCCAGTAAAGAGAGTGCAAGTTTCCACTGTCAGGTGTCTCATTAGATCACTAACATTTCCAAAAATGTGTCTGCATAAAGATGGAGTTAAAGCAATTCACACATAACCACAAAGCTTTCCGGTTTCAGTACATGAGGGACAATAATGAAAGTTTATCAGAAGCATTTTCTTTCCCCATTTTGACACCAGTTTTCTCTTAGTTATTTTAATGGAAATAAACTTGTTTTTAAAAAAGAGAAATAAAAACACATACCTCTTATATCAAATGTCCATGAATATAAAATATGGAAAATACATTTTGGAAAAGTAATGCCCATGTAACTTCAAGCTGAGGGGGAAAAAAAAGGCCCAGCACATAAGGATGTAGATTTGAATCATCTTGTATTTCAGAAAACATCACCCAGCACAAATCTATGAGACAGAACCTCATTAAATCTATTCTCTAAACTTTCATCTCAAGCACAGATTTGAGACTAGAGCGTGTTTGTTTGTTTTTGAGATCTGAGTCTATGAATGACTGGTAATGCATGCTTCTCCACGCTGTGTGATCCCGTTCGGGCTTTTACTTCAGTCAGGAGGTGCTGGGCATGGCAGACAGTGTGCTCTCAACAACAACTTCCTGATCACCTATTTTGCCACCCAAAATAAGTTTCAACAACAAGAGGCAATGAAGTACTTTGTCGTTTCTCCAAATGCCATTCACAGAGCACTAGTGACACATTAGGAAAGTCTAATAAATGTGTGCTGACCCACTATTTGTGTTTCACATTAGGAATTTTGATTTATTTAAAAATATATTAAAATCTTATTTTGTAATGAGGATATACATTCTCATCAATCCTCTTATTTCATGGACATTAAATGTATGTATATTTAATAAATATTAAAAGTGAATCATTTAAAAATACACACAAGTGACACAAATATAAAGCATATCCTCTCTCTTCACTGCATTAGTATTGGCCGGCATTGAATTATATTCACATCAGCTCATTACTCACCAATTTGTGAGCTAGTATTTGTAATTATTGTGTTAAATGCAAAACTATAGTTGTATTTAAGGAGTTTAGTATCTAAGCTAGAAAAAGAAGTAAGTACATATTTGCATATATCAAGGGTTCCAAGCGATGAGCAAACCCAATTCTCTGGTGGTTCAGAAGTATTTAAAATCACATCCAATTGAAGGACCTTAAGAGAGGGTTTATGGGGGCAGCAGCAATGAAGAAATACTTGAAACATGCATACTCAGCTTTTGGGATAAGATAAGGAAACTGTATTCCAAACAGCAACTGGCATGAATGAAGCATTTGGAGTCATGCTCAAAGAGCAGAAAGTCATCTTCAAATACTACCATGTCACTCATATAGGGGCTATAAAACAGGAAGCAAAAAAAAAAAAAAATGAACAAACTCACATGCACAGACAACAGGAAGATGGTTACCAAGGGTGAGGGGGTGAGGGGAAGACAAAGACAAAGACGGTAAAGGGTGTCAAATATTTGGGGTCAAAGGAGACTGGACATTGGGTGGTAGGTACACAATGCAACACACAGATGGTATGTTATAAAGCTGTGCACCTGAAACTTATATAGTGCTTTTAATCAATGCCGCCCCCTTTAAGTTTAATTTAAAATACATACATATGTGTGTATGTGTGTGTGTGTGTGTGTGTGTGTGTGTGTGTGTATCTTCTACATTGGTTTCGAAGGAGATTAAATATAGTTACTTTCTAGAGAAGGCCAAAGAAATGACTCTTCCCTCATTATAATGGATTTTTCTTAACTGAGACTTTGCACTGACCTTATTTTACTTATTTGGGATTTCATCTTTAACTACAGAGGCATTTTTTAAAATGAATGACTCATTTGAAATCTATACTTGGAAATGTCATATTTTCTAAGACTCAACAGGGATTTTACTATATTTTTAAAGATCAATATCTAGAGGAAAAGGCTTTATATATAAAACTTAATCCCTTGGCATACTACACAAAGACAAAACTCCTTTAGTATTCACATGCTTATTTCTAGTTCTGACATTTCTATCTTCCAAGGTGGCTTCCTTAATCCAAATACAGCATATGAACTCAGTTTATCACCAAGTGATGTTTAATTACAGGTGTGTCAAAAAAACCCTTTTCCCCCTAATGTTCAGCTGCAGAGTTTATAGCAGAGATACTTGACAATAAACTGCCAACTGATAGATTAATTTTTTATCTGGGTGTCATTTTTCTATGAATGTATCTGGGGTAGGCAGAGAGATTATGCAGAATCTAAACTAAATTGCAATCTGGTAGAAATAGCTTTAATCTGTGTGTAATCATCTCTTATTAATGTGATACACTGGATAACTGAGAGTATAAATTTTCCAGGAAAACGTACTGATGAATTGAAGTTGTCCTTGGATTGTTTCTACCTAGATACCACAGCAACAGCTGAACGTGACAGGCAATGCACTTGAATTTACCCTACAGAGCTTGAAACACTGAGTCAAATTGTTACAGAACAAAAGGGGGCCAAGGGCAATATACTATTACCCGAAAGGAACCGCCCAGGTTCATTATGTCCGCCGCCTTATAGGAAAGACATCTCTCAATGCCAGAGATTCATGAAAAGGAAAGGAAATGTGTATTTAATGTTATATAGACTTAAAGTAGTGACCTAATGTCTTCATCAAAATCCCAGAGTCCCTTAAAACACCAACAAACACACATAGTCCTTCCTCCCCCCTTAGCCCAGTCTGGGGTACCATATCTTAGGAAAAGAAATAGAAGTCCATGGCTCAGGCAGCCTCTGGTTCTTCCCAGTAATCTGACTCAGCTGGTAGGCTTCCCTCGGTTCCCGACACCATCAGGTGTGTTGCCGGGATCTCTGCTAAAGCTGGGTGGTGATTCCCCCTTCTAAAGTGTGGGGGTCCCCACTCTGGCAAAGCTGCGTGGCTCTCTCTCCACTATCACAGCTGTGCCAGTTGCGTGCTCCTCTCTGCATAATGGCCATAGGAGTTTCCACTCAGCCAAAACCGTGTGGTTCTCCCCGCACTACCCCAGCCGTGTGGTCCTCTCTCAAACGGCTGCCACCTCTGGGTTTTAATCCCCACGCCAATCTTCCTCTGCAACCCCATTTCCGACTCTTCCCACAATTGGCTACACTTGACAGCACTCTCATATCCTTCCAGCTTTACTGGGCTGCCATCGTGAATCTGGGCAGGTGTGGCCCCATGTCATGGAGCCAATCTTCTCCAAGCTCCCATGCAGGTGCTGTAACTCGGGAGACCTGCCCCCATTTACGTCTTGGTGGGGAAGTTACTTCCATTCCCCTGGCTTAGAGCATGGCCACAGCTATTTAACATATCTGTGTAACCAGGTAAAGGTTCTAGATATGTTAAATGACCATGCCAGAGGTTAGCTGCAAAGCTGTTGCTATGCTAAACAGCTCTCAAAGGCCCTGTGGGTGGGGTGGGGTATGAGGACACGCTAATATTTCCTGGACACCCTGAGTTCTGGACCCCATTCCAAATCCCTATTTGGGGTCCCCCCTCTCATCTGCACCCTGTTACAAAATTGCTGGACTAAAAGAATCCCCCTTACTGCTGCTGGTTATCCTGAGACTACATGCTTACCCAAATTGTGTTTTGAAGAGCACTGATTCTTAGCAATGTTAATCAGAATTGCAAGTAATTTGCAGCAAGTACTGTTCATAGTATCATTCTTTTACCAATTCTGAGTACAAATTAATTTATTTAAGGAACTGAGAATTTCTAAAGTTTATTATATCATTATCTCATATATACAGGAAAGGCCCATATCAAAATTCTCATTCTGTCACATATATATATATATTTTTTCTTCTGTGTTCTCTGTCCTTTAAATTAATTTGTGAAGGATACTGCCAGCATATTTAATTAAATGAAACTTTTAATTCATTATAAGATTTTGAAATCAGTCAACAGGAAAAATAGCCAGGAAAACAAAACCCGAGTGTAAAAGTAGGTGTTTGTTTGGAGAATTTACCTCACTTAAATAATCTTCAAGCTCAGTCAGAGACGAATCAAGATTAAGATTAACACATGAGCTAGAAATTTAGAAAGGATACTGGGTAATAGAAATGCAAATAATGTGGACATAGAAAAAATAATATTGAAAGTTATTTAAAATAGTGTTGCAGAATTTTCTTCTTTTGTGTGAAGAAGGAAGAACATAAAAGTATATATTTGATTTTTCTTGTATTTGCACAAAGAAAAAGTAAAAATATCCAACGAATAAAATTGTTACCAGTAGGGCCCCTCGGGCAGGACTGGGAAGGGAGAAGGGTTAGAACGAGACTTTTCACAGTATAGGTTTTATAAGATTTTGACATTTGGATCACATAAATGTTTCAAACTAAACTTAAAAAATCAAAAAATAACCTCAACGAGTCTAATGTAAAAGGCAAATGCTGTTCCAGGAGGAAACGAGGCGCCTATAATGTACACAAAGTTACGCACAGTTTAGAAGTTCACACCGAAGCCACAGATCTCGGGGGACACGCCTCCACGTTCTCACAGGTGGATCCGGCGCTCTGAGCCAAATAGACCTGGATCAGCTCTCAGCCGGCCACTGAAGGCTGGTGGCCTTGGGTACGCGCCTTAATCTCTCTGAGCCTCATCTCCTCATCTTCAAAACGGAGCTCCTGATCCCTACATGATACGCATAAGGAAAAATTTCAACAAATGTTAAATATTAGTATTGTTACTGTAATACAATGGCTGTCAAAAGAGAATTAGGGATTCCACAGCTGAATGAAAAGACAGTTTGCCAGATGCTATCAGTTACTCTGATATGTCCTTCCTTAGCAACTGAGAGAAAAACTGCCATTCTTTTTTGTCTTTTATTTCAGACAATTTTATTGTGAAATGTACATTGAACAACGTGCATAAAATGCATATCTACATATCGTTCAATTGTTATAAGGTGCAACCAAACAGCCAGCACCTCAAAGTCCCCTGCGAATCCTTTTCTTATACAATCTAGCCCCGTTCACCCCCTTATAGGTAAGCAGGAGCCTGACGTGCTCTGTATATAACCCTAAACAAAAAATCAGCTTTGTCTCTGAACTTTACTTAAATGAAATGAAACTGTACGTATTCTTTTCAGCATTGCTTTTCCTGATCAAAATTACTTTGGGAATATTCTTTCATTATTATGTGTATAACTATAGTTTATTTATTTTAATTGCTTTATAACACACCTTTGTATGAATATAGTAAAAGGAATGCATCGATTCTACTGTGGATGGGCACCTGGGTTGTTTCCAGTTTTAGACAGTGCATGTATAGAAATCATGTTTTATATGGCAGCTAAGACATTTACTCTTTCTGAGTGGGGAGGGGGATTGGGCATATCAGAATGCCACAGCTTATGTCTTTAGGAAAAAACTGAACCCAGCATGGCACAATGTGAAGCCTGTTTAAATTCTACAATGAGCACAGCCCTGTTAAATCATATTCTCCACTTTCCTATCTGTTGAAATCACTTATAATTTTTTTGCCTTCAGAATCTTTTTTTTTAATGATCTCACCTTTAAGTGGAACCTAATTCACAAAACAAACAAGCAAGCAAAATATAACCAGAGACATTGAATTAAGAACGATCTGACAGTGACCAGAGGGGAGGTGGAAGGAGATAATGGGAGGAAGGGGGGAAGGGTTTTCAGGAACAACTGTAAAGGACACATGGACAAAACCAAGGGGGGATAGAAGCAGGGGAAGGAGGTGGAGATGGCTGGGTTTGGGGAGGAGTAGGGGAGCAAGTACAGAAAACTGTACTTGAACAACAACAAAATAATTTTAAAGAATAAAGATTCTGAAGGCAAAAACTGACTTCCTTTTGATATTCAGATATAACTGTTCTGAGTCATATTGCTACCTGTGATTGAATGTCACTTTACTTTCTCACCCAGACTTTTTTTTCTTTCATAATAATTGGAGGGAAATAGGCAGCATCCTCAGTCCAGTGGTATTAGGCATGGCTTCACTTGCTTCAAGGAGAGAAAACTGCGGATACAGTTCACTCGGTCAGGGAATGAGTTCCATGTTCCAGGTTTCTATTACAGTCTTATGGAGTGGTTTCTAGTCCTACAGTCTAGGTGGGCTCCTGAGGTGCATGCCAGCTTTCAGAGTCTGGATGCAGCTTCTAAGTGTGCAAACAACAGTTAGAGTTGAGATCATTTGCTGACGCAGCATTATTTTGCATGTTATAAAAATATGAGTTCTGTACAGAAGGTATCCAGCCACATAATATGAACAATAAAGACATTTATTCAAGAAGATACAAGAGACAAGAAACATTGTTTGTAGGGCAATGACACCTCAGTCCACTTCAGATTAGGTGCCTTGGGCCTCACACAGTTCTCCCAACTGCAACATGATGTTCCTTCTGCTCTGGGAGCAGAAGCCGCAGAACGAATTTTGCCACAACATATTTCGTGCCAGATCCTGCTTCAAAATCTAGAACACAGGAGTTTTTAGAATCATCCAATCAGCTTCTAGTTCTCACATCGTCAGTCGCCAATCTTTGTCAATTGCAGCCTGTACACATTCAACATTCTCAAGTGTTCTGCTTGTTGCAGGCCTTCCAGAATGTGGGATCACTTTCAACAGGTGCTCAATCAGCTTTGAGCGTTTGTGCCGCACTCATTGCATCATCCCGGAAAGCTTTCTGAATCATTCTAAGAGTTTCCGCGGAGGAATGTTCAGGTTCATTGCTCCGCTTGCTCAGTCATCTTGAATGTGACGGCCACACAGTACACACGCTCACTCAGCAGCATCTACTGCCTGCACTGACTAGTATGTGAAGTCACTATTGTTCACACATGCACATCCCAGGTCACTGTCTTTGGCTGCCAAGTTACATCAATGTTGCATAAACTGTCCTCATTATGTTTATAATGGCTGGGCTTTTTCTGGACAGACCTCATATATGATTATACAAAATCATGACTTCTGAGTCAATGATAGCTTCCAGATAAGGGGTGCGCACCAAAGAACAGTGTTAAGCTGTGCTTTATTTGAAAAGGAAAGCAGGGAGGGTGGATCACATTCCTTTGGAAAAATGCAACAATTAATCAAAAAGCTGTCACCTTTCCCAAACATTTGAACCTATGGTGGGGGAGGGGTTATATTAAGATAAGATGAGTTCTACCAAGATAAAGGCTCAGAAAAGCCTTCACTTCTAAATACTCTTGCATTCTTTGACATGCTTTGTGCATTTACATAAAGAGCAAACGAAAATAAGTTGATAAATCAAGCCCAGCCTTAGCCTGAACACTTGCCTCCTGGTCGTCACCCCATTAGGAATTTTACCTTAGCTGAAGCCCTAGTCTCACTCTGCTCTCTTGGTGGTTCTTAAGGATGAGCTAAGAATGACTGAACTTAATAGTTAATGGTTTCAGGTGTGAGGCTATTGAATAACTATGTAGCTGATATAAAGCCCATAACTAACATGCCTGTGCCCATTCATGTTCTGTTCTGCCATGCTATTAGTCTTCAAAAATAAAAAGGGTTGAGATGTAAATACTGTATGTTTCAGACCATAAGATGCACCTAGGTTTTAGAGGAGGAAAATAGAAAAAAAAAATTTGAAGCAAAAAATGTGGTAACATATTTAATAACATAAATAGCATAATATTTTACAGATGCAAATGTAAACAGAACTCAACAGCAGCATTAACAACCATTATTCCTCCCAAATTTGGGGGGGGGAGTGAGTCTTATAGTCCAAAAAATATGGCAAGTAACAAACTGATCACATGTGCTTCTGACTAATTAGGTGAAGCTCTCAGTCTATATGACTCTTGACCCTGAATAGCCATATAATATCAGCATCACATGAATAACCTGCTATTATGCATTTGAATTGTCCATTTCACCACCAATGAATAAGACAACTAGGAGAAAAAGACCTAATGACAAGAATGTTTAGCTAGTGCTGTTTCAGTGACATAAACTTTACAAATCTATTCATCACTCTCTCCTTCCTGAGGATGGCTTTTTTAGATCTCCGTTCCTCCTTTAAAAACTCAGTGACCACGCTGGCTGGGTAGCTGGGCTGGCTAGAGCATCATCCTGATATGCCAAGGTGAAGGCACATACAAGAATCAACCAATGAATGCATAAATAAGTGGAACAACAAATTGATGTCTCCCTCTCCCTCTCTTTCTCCCCTTTCCTCTCTCTTTCTTTACTAAAGTCAATAAATTAAATTAAAAAAACCTCAGAGACCTTTAAGTTGACTTGAGTTAGTTCTGTATAGCAGTAAACACATCTAATGTTATTTTTAGGGTAGAGTTGAAAGCTTGGCTACACAGACTTCTTTCTCACTCTCAAGTGCTCTCTCAGTGCAAACACAACCATTCTGAGGTTCTTAGACTTAGGTCAGAGGGCTCATCTCTGAATCTGATCTCTTCCCGAAGACAAAGTCTTTTAGTTCATTTTTAAAAAATAATCTGAGCCATGAAAACATTTGGTGTTTCCAATATTTCAGGCTCCTGAATTCATAGAATATTCACAGAGTGGCCTTTTATTTTTGCACGTATTCCTGCCCATCCTCTCCTAGCTCAACTCTCATATCACACTTTGCTAAGTATTTGTGACTGCAGCTGAGCCACTAAGGGTTAGTTTTCCAACCTCTGCCCCAGTGCTGTTGAATCAGGAACAGCATGGTCTGCATCCCAGTGCACCACAAACAAAAGTTATATGAGATATTTTGCTACAGTATAATATTATCTTTTCAGTCTCCAATATTTTCATTAATCTGATGCTGTGTATTTTAGGTTTTATTATTGTAGCACTCCACTTCCAGGACCAATTTCTCATCTGTGCTGGTCAAATTAGGCTAAAAACGCTGAGAATTCAGTAACTAAAGACATGAAATTGTATCGCGTGCCTTGCTACTCTCTGTCCAAATGGATTGGTGCAGGGCTCTGCTACATGCTCTGCCATGTCACCACGTCACAACTGTGGCGCATCTGAGACATCAGTTTCCTGATGCTGCCATTCTGTTAGCCCATAAATGTTTAAATGACATGTGTCATTTCTGCTCCTGGCCCATTGGTCCAGACTATTTTCCTCGGCCTTCTGTAAATGAAAGGCTACACTAAGCAGGGCTAGTCTTGGAGCAGTAAATACCTGCCATACTGTAGGTAAAACATACTGACCAGTTGCTTTGTAACTTTTTCATGTAAGTTTCCTGGGACCTCCCTAGTTTTCATTAGGAGATTGTACCTCCTTTGATATTTAATTAAAATTCTATCTGAATTTTCCTACTTCCTTATAAACTTCTTATATCCAGTAGAAATTTAATTTCTCTTATTGATTAAAGTCTAAACCTCATTACTCTGACCATTTTTTTAAAATGTTTGATATTTATAGTTATGTGGGAAAACAATTGATAAAAGACAATATAGAGGTAAAAAAATGGAACAATAGTTTCTAAGCCCTGAAGCTCTGAAATGACGACAGCTAGAATACATCATATCTTTGAAATGCGAACAAAAAGAATGTGTATTGAGAACGGTCACTGGTGTTTCATATTAATAATAAATTACAATGTCTTTTTAAAAGTTTAAACTTTTGCTTGTCAACTTAAAACACTGAAGGAAAATATTAAAGATACAGCCACCTCTACAAGCCATGCATAATTAATAATTATTATATCTATTGCAGTCACAAACATGCTGTAGCTGAATACAGATAGGATTCAAGTACCCATCTGAACCTGGGCAACAAATCTTAGCAGAAAGGGGAAGATATTCATGATCATACTACCCAGAGCTGGGAGATGACTGAATTTGTTGTTCAAGTTCAACATCTCCGAGATCTACACGGAAGGAACACAGCAAAAGTCTTTAATATGCGGCAGCTATGAAGAATGAAGCGCTCAGAATGATCAAGGATTCTGGTTAATATGTTCGCCATGGGTGTTCGTGTGGAATGCCAGTTTTTAAAGAACTAAGATATGATATAACCTACTTTTCAGTTAAGTAATGTTATATAATTTAGTATTTCTTTAGTAATTCAGAATACAGTTGAGGATGTCACAGAATCCGTGCAATAAACGTTGGTCATCATTATTCTGAAGATGCACCCATTCTGAAGGTAAAGCTGGTCAACAGATAACTCCAGTTAATAAAAAGCACCATTGTTTTTGGAATAATGCAGGGCACAATGCTCATTCCAATCCTGTCTTTTTCTATGTAGTCTTAAGCAATGTATTCTCCCTGCAGAACTTTCCTTATCATTAAAATTAATTTCTATTTTATAATATTATGTAGAATATCCTTTGATCAAGTGAAGTCCATGCTTATATTAAATACTTTAATTGTCTATATTTTAATATTAATTAATTTTATGTTATTCTATTTAAACTACCCAATCCATGTTTTTGTACCAGGAAATTAGTAGTTAGATTGAACAGACAAAGTAGATCTGAGTCTGTTGAAACTCATAACATTAAAGATCAATTGTGTTCTGACTTATATCTATGTTATCTAGTACCCATTTAAGTATACCTCCACGTGAAGAAATGAGGCAGATTTTTATTCTTAATGTTCCCATTCACATCTTTATTTCTCAAGTACTTCAACTTGATTTCTCCTTCTTCTTACCTAGTGTTTTCCACCTCTTGAAGTTCCGTACATTTTTCAAGGCCAATTTCTAACATCAGGCCCTTCAAGATCTTGCTCACATTGGATTGTTGACTGCACTCAGAATTCCAAGCACAGGTCCAAGGTGTAAGGAGCATGAAGAACAAGACATGGTCTTTCCTTAAGGGAAACTACAGTGTGGTGGAGGAGACCCACACGGAGATCATTTCAATATAAGGTGCAGAGTCCAGTGGCAGAAGTGTGCAAACACATTATTTCACTGAACTCTTAAAACATTTTGCTGACGTACCTCTTTTGGCAATGGTGGAAAGAGAAGTTTCATTGAATTGAATTTGAATCCAAGATTTTTCACTTACTTATTGTGACCTTGAACCAAATACTTAAATAGTTGAATTAGTCATTTTTTAAAATTTCTAATTGTAGCAAAATACATGTAACAAAATTTACTGTTGTATTTTGTTTCAGGGGAGGTAGCAGAAATGCTCAGAAATGGATTTCATTTTATTTCCAGCAATTTATTTAACACAGATTTTTTTGTGGAAATTACAATAATTCCACAGGCCAATAACATGCAGGATAGTATCTCTTAATAAGCCAGATAAAGAAATAACATACTCCACACAAATGACAGTTGAATCACACTACTCTTCCAGGTAATGGGAGATGAAAGGAATAAAGTCCAAATGTGGTTTGAGGTGTAGCTTTTCTATGAGTTTGCTTCCTCAGGAAAGCCAGCTTTAACAAGCCAGGAGCTGACTTTCAGCTGCCAGCAAACACAATAAAAGACCCTTGTTGCTACAGCACATTGCTAGGGAACAAAGGCACTAGGTTGGCAGGCAGGCTGATCTCCTTCATGGAGTACCCCTTGTCATGTGAGCAGCTAATGTCCGAAGGGTCATCAGAGAGCTTATGTAGGTCAGCCAAGGGTCACCTCGCCTAACCCAAAACTCTGAAATAGTCCGCACAAACCCTCAGGACTTACAGTCTAAATGTCCCCGTGCCAAAGTTGTTTCTCCCCAGTTTTTACTGATGAGCCCCCCCCACCGCAGGGCACCTCAGCCGCTGAGCTGTTGAGTGCTCATCAGCGATAACCCAACAGAGCTTACTTGATTCTTTCCACAAGCAACTTTATGTCTAAAAACAACTTTTTTGTCTTTGTCATATACAAATGGATTAAAACAACTTTCCTTAAGCCAGAAACAAGTGGATTCAAAATAACATTAACCCAATACACAACATTCACCATCTTAAAAAAAATTTTAAGTGCATAGTTCAATAGTGTTGAATACATTCATATTAGTCAGCCGATCTCCAGAACTTTTTATATCTTACAATCTTAGTGTTTTTTTAAATGGAGGAAATAGTAACCATTATAGATTTATCCAGTAACACAGTAAGAACATATATAAAATGCCTAATTCATAATCTGGCACACAGGTAATGTTCAAACGACAGTGTTTTTTTTTTCTGTACTTCCTCTATAATGAGATAATATTTTGTCTGTGTGGATGTATCTCGGATAGAGAACTAAATCATAAGCAGCATTTTTTCTGATGTATGTCTAACAAGTGCCCTGTAGGTAATATAACAAAATGAGTAAAGAGACAATTGTGTACAGAGAACAGCAGATGGGTAACGAAAGGTAGGGATTTGAAAAATATTCAAAGCGGAAGTCCCAAACCAGAAGGGTTGCCAATAAAAGGGATTAGTGAGAAATGCATCAGTATCCACATTTTGTGGATTTTGGAACTGAAGCATGATGAATTAAAGGAAGCTCTGAAGCTAAATCTTATTTTACTATCGTAACTTCCTCAAAACAAAGGCACACAAAGAAACACGTCATTAAATTACAGTAGCCAAGGAGCTAAACAAGGTCACACAATGATATCAACGTTCGAATGCAGCTCTGTTTATGTCTAAAACCATCTCATCTCATCACCTTTTCCTCTGAAACATGAAATATTGTAGAATACAAAAAAGTCAAAATCTGGCTTTTTTTTTGCACATTTTTATTTAAAGGCATCTAAAAGGAATGCTAATAGTCACTGCCATTTCCTCTCCACAGAATATCATTTAACATAAAAACCCTGAAAACCCAAGTAATTAATTCTTCCTCTTTCTTTCTTAAAAATGCCATTGAAATTAAAGCAAAGAGAAATGCTTTTAGGAAATCTCTCGACTTCAAATGCTTTGTAGAACTCCAAGTACGATTTACACATGGGGACTATTCAACTTCTGCCCAAATTGTATCTCAGGTCCTTGGTGTATATATATAAAAAAAAGCAACAAAGAGGTGGAGATGTATCATAAAATTTGTATTTTAAAGAAATCTCTAGCTCAGAGTAAATGAAGGGAACTGGGACTCAGTTACACTTGGGTGTGTAATTTAAATGAATGGAAACACCAGAATGATTGAAGCACACACATTCAGGATAGCAGAAGTTTTATAGTGGGCGACTGCATGTTAATAATATGAATACAGAAAGATATCAACAAAAAATAGAGCAAAGAGGGGAAGAGGATTAAAGTGCCTAATGCCATAAGTATTTTGAACGGAAGGACTGGTGTGCAGTTACATAAAAGATGTTATAAATGAAAAAGCTGAGAATGCCTGCAGCGGCAAATGGGAAGTCCACTTGACTCTGCTGAACTGACATGCAATTTGGAAAGAAAAAAATGTTGGCACTCTTAAAATTACTTTGTATTTCTTTGTAAGGAGATGTATTTCTATATTGGCATCATGAACAATAGCTTAATTGAAGGGGGACAATAATGTGTTCATACCTATGATAAAGTTTAATTTTTAAATTAGGAACAGTAAAAGATTAACAATGACAAATAATAAAATAGAACAAGTGTAACCATATACTATAATAAAAGTTATGTGAAAGACTCTGTGGCCATTGTTCAGTGAAATAAGAGTTATTTGAGCACAAGCACTGGGATACCCCAACAGCGGATCTAACCATCAAGGTGACTGCTACGTGACTGCTGGGTGAGCAGAGGTTGCAGTATGGATACGCAGAACGGAGGGATGGTCCATGGCCCCAGAGGGATGAAACAGGATGGCCCAAGATTCCATTACACTACTCAGAGTGGTGTGCAACTTAAACGTTATGAATTGTTTAATTTTGAAATGTTCCATTTAATCTTTTCAGACCATGGTTGATGTTGTATTCAGAGAGCGAGACACCAAATGCTGGAGACTTTCTGGGTTCCAAAGATGTTATATATTGGCCATGGTTTTACCTGAACAGGGGCGAACTCTCAGAGTGTCCTAGGACACTACACCCGTCAGGGCTTCCAAGTGAGAGCCGCGCCTAATGCTTACAGCCTAGCCCTTTTATTTGCAAGCAGCAAGCAAACTTACAGAAGCAGAAGTTGCAGTTATCTTGCAGAGCACAAGGGATAATTGCTGGGTACCTAAATTTTCTTGTGAAAACTCCCTAGTT